>JAOTRH010041330.1:0-20170 GCA_034768845.1 Heliamphora exappendiculata
TATATATATATATATATATATATATATATATATATATGTATGTATGTAAGTTTGGACAAACTATTAAGTTGTATGCATAGGTGCTCATGCTTCCTTTATAAAGATTTTATGTATAAAAGCATTTCACATATATGCACCTTTTAATTTGTAGACATGATTGTAATAAAGGGCTTACAAGTTTTGAAGTGATTATATTGTTGAAGCCATGCATACAAGGAATATTGTACTTGTGAAGGGATCAAATAACCGAGAAGTGGCGTAGTCAAGAATTTAGTTAACCGTGAATACTAATTAATTTTTGATTTTATTTGATTTTATTTTTTAAAACTAAGTGCAAAATGGGGTGCAGTGGTGGGGTTGGCTCATCTATTAGCCAAATTAGGCGATTATCTTATACCTCCAAATTTATGAAGCTCTTTATAAAATATACTATTATATGTGAAATTTAAAATAACTCATATTAAAAAAAATAAAATATACATTATTTATTAAGCCTCTTAATAAAGTTGGCTTGGCCACATTTAGTCAAATTTAAAAACATATATACTAGAATATTCAGAAAAACCTATAAAACAAAATTCTTTTTGAATTTGCATATCTTGCCAAAAAAGAATTTTTCATTCAATGAATTGTGCTTCTCGAGGTCAACAAGGTCGCTGGAAAGAATTAATAAAATTTTTAAAAAGTAAAAAATAAAAGAATGCGGCACTAATAAAAATTCTAAAAAAGTAAAAAATAAACAGTAAATGAATATAGCATTGAAGGCAAGTGTAATAGCTTTTGAAAGTCTCACAATAGAATTGCTTTCATTATTTTTTCCTCCTACCCTTAATGCACTTCTTGCTTTTTCTCTCTAATTTAACTCTTTGCTATGCACGATTTATAACTTTTTGTGTGGATTGAATTCCTAAGCATATCATGTTCTCTTCTTCCTCAAGGACAAAAAATTAGAAATCGTGTTCTCTATTCTAAACAAGGCGTCCCCTAAGAACATCGTATCGTGGAGGGCACAACTTTTAGTTCGTAGAGCCGTGATCGGCCTACTATAGCATTGTAAGTTGACGGGACATCCACGACTAGAAAGTTGTTAACACCGTGGTAGATCCCATTTTGGCAAGCACAACGACTCTCCTGAGCAGCCCAGACCGTCTATGAGTTGAATTCGACCAAAAAGGTCAGTGTCGGCATAAGGTCTTTCTTTCCTAGTCTTAACTTTTTGAACAAGTTGTAGTACATAATCTCTACAGAACTTTCTTGATCCACTATGATTTTTTTCATGTCGTAACCTGATATGTTGAGGGTCACCATCAGGGCATCATTGTGTGGGTGCTAAACCCTCTCTAAGTCTTCACGGGCCAAGGGTATAGGCAGTTCCATGTTGCGTGAAGGTGCGTCACTTGCTTGAGAGCCACGCCCTTAAGTCAATGCTCTCGCATTAGGGTGAACGAGCTGGGTCCCATCTGCTAGCATCTCTAGTACTAGACTTGGTTTCAGTGGGGATGTAGCTGCTTTCTTCGTCACTGAAGTCACGCAGGCCAGAAGCAAATTCTTTAATAACACTCCCCACACTAGTGTTTCTTATGGGGTTATTGACTGGTCTGATGGAGAGGCTCCTCAAAAACTCCTCTTCGTCCAAGTTTGGTGGTGCTCTTGTTGGCAGGGAAGCCTCCAGTGTTTTGTTTTTCAGTGCGGCACAAAGTTTTACGATCTCTATGCCCATGCCATTGAGAGTTGAGTCGCAGAGGAGGTCCTTCTGAATCGCCTTTGGCACCTCATGCAATCGTCGCTCCTCAGGGGTGGCATTGAATGGTGCTATGCTCCTGGCTACGCTGTTTTGATCCGTGAGGTTGTGTGGGATGAGCTGGGGCTCCATCTCCGACTGATTATGCCTGGATTAATGTCGTCATTGAGCTCTTTAGTTAGGACTGTAGCTAGAAGTTTTTCATAGACAGTGCCAAATATGCATGGGAGAATTCACGGGTGTAAGATAGGATAGAAAGAAATAGGCCGAAGTCGTCAATCTCGTTGGCTTGATGACTCCGGTGTAAGGGAATAGGGTGAGATTAGCTGGCAAGTTTTAGTCGAAAAACCCTTTTGATACTTAAGTTAGAGTACTATAAGTCGGAGAAGAAATCTCTAAGTAAATTTTGATAAAGTATCAGCAAGTAAAGTATTGTGTGTATATCTCTTGTAGTCTGAGTTTGGTATTTATAGTACTTTTTACATGGACTTTGACGAGAAAGTGGCAATTTTTTAGGCTCGGTCTTCGTGGGAATCGCCTTTCCCGTTTTGAGGTCTGCCCGAGGCACCATCTTCTAAGGCGACGGGTTATTGAGTCAGTTCGGGTAACATCATCTATTATTAATAGAGAGACGTATAGATACATCGTCGCCATTAATGCTTTAGGCTTGACCGTCCCGTCGTCATAAATGTTTTCTAACTTCGGTTGTGCCTGTCATTATTATAGCGGGTTTCCTTGTCACCCTTCTCTTTTAGCTTGCTGGGCCTTGGTTCAGATTATGGGTTGGCCCGTATGTGTTCGGATTGACTCCCTTAACTTGTCTTTGCCAAGCTATCCGGCGTGTCATCCAACCATTCTTACTTAGCTCGAGCGAATTGGTATGCTATTGGACAACACTTTCTTGTCATTATCCTTTTCACCTCATGGGAAATGAGAGGCATGTGTGCCATTACAAAATCGAATGGACACATTGTGGTAGAGAATTGGTGTAAATTGTAGCAAAATTAAGCACCTTGCAACTCTAGTCAATTTTTTTGACTAATTGTCATGTAATGCCATAAATATTTTTTCAACAATTCATTCATACTTTTCGTCTAACAATCTATCTATGAATGGTTGGCAATGAAAAATTTCATCTCAAAACCCATCAAGTTAAAAAACACATCCAAAGCCAGCTACAAAGTTAGCGAAACAAGCATGCGATGTTGGGATAAATACAATATAGCTTGAAAAATAGTCAACATCGACAATGACAAAACGCATACCATTTACTTTAGGCATGTCCAAAATGAAGTCCATGAACATCAACTCCAATGCTTCTCAGCAATCGATACAGGTTTCGACAAAAGCTTCCACATTATCTTTTTTTTAGTTGATAAAATGTTTTGGGGAATAAGGCCAACTTATTTTTATCTCCTATTTAATTACTTAGTACAATAATGCGAAGTTGACCAGCGTATTTTATTAGTATTTTAAATAATGTGACATAATTTTAAATATTAGTACAATAGATCTGATATGAATTTTATTTAAATTCAATACTCATAAATAATCTACTAATTTACTTAATTCAATAATACTAAGAGGGCCAACGTATTTTATTAGTATTTTAAATAATGTGGCACAATATTAAATTTCGATACAATAGGTCTCATGTCAATTTTATTTAAATTTAGGTTTTGTTTGTTTCAACGTAAGATATTTTACCATTAAAAATATTTTACAAGTAAAATATTTTTGTAAAAATTATTTTTTCTACTTGTATTTCCTAATATTTAGTTAAAATTTAAAAAATGAGAATGAGAGATAAGAATGACCAAAGGCAGAAAGAATTCAGGTAAAAGTTTTCAAAGTGATTCATGTGAAAATGATCTGTCTTTTATTTTATTTTTTTATTTGATATGAGAATGATCAAAGGCAACAATAATTAGGTGAAGATTTCGAAATTACATTTCAAAATTAATTTATGAGTTAATTTTTTGTAAGTTAAATTTAGTTTAATAGGATAAAATATTTTACTCAAAAATATATTTATTCAAAAAATATTTTATATCGAAACAAACAGAATCTTAATATTTATAATTGTACTACATCATTTAAATTGATTATTCTAACATTATTGTATCTAATAAAAGTGAGTTAATGTTATTTTATTTAAAATATTTTTGCTATTTTATTATGTAAAAGTAATAATAATATAAGTGCTACGAAATTACGAAATTACAAAATAATTAATTTAGGAATAAAAGTCAAACCGCAACCATTTATGGGCTGGCGTTCAGACACGTTAGTAATTGCATACAATATCTCAGCACATGCAGAACATTAATTGTTGCCAGTGTCCTCCCACCGCTTGTTGTGTCTCTTGAATGAGTAATTTATTTGGTGTCCCATTGTACCATAGTACACGTATCAAATTTACGTGGCATTTTTAATGATGAAATAAATTTTATAATAAAAATATAATAATTTATTTTTGATATTATTTTTTTAATATTATTAATACTTTTTATTAAATTCATTTTTACTTTCAATCAAAAGTAATTAAAAAAGTTATATGTGGTTATCCATTAAAAATACATTATTAATATATGTAAATACATACTCTCACAATAATAAAAATTATTGAGTTTAAAATGAAAAGAATGATAAAAACGTTTAATTTAGAATGAATAAAGAGCAATTTTGAATTTTAAATAAAAAAAAAGTTAATTAGTAGGAGATGAGAGAGGAAGAATTGACATATATATATATAAAATTTCTCATCAAAGCTTTCTAAAATTTTATAAAATTATATAAGAGAGTATCAATTTGGTGTTTCTTAAATTTAGGAAGGCCGAAATTTTTTTATTCAAGGTATTCATCAAAAGAATTATTATGGGTTAACACTTTATAAGGTGAATTGAGAGCCTTAGCGAGACAATGTAGGATTCTATCTCCCTATTATGGGTCCATATGATAGAATTAAGGTTTCCACAGCGGCACTAAATATCACTTGGTGGGTTAAGAGTGTAACACACTTTATGTGACTCTAGAGCTTGTTACTGGGTAATATGAAATTTTATTTCCTACATTATTCCTCGCAGCTTGCCGGTCCACATGGTGCAATTAGGGTTCTCACAGACGGTGCAAAATGAAGAGACCACCCATATGCCGAAAACTGCACTAAGATATTGTACGATTTTTGCCACTTTGACATACACGATTTTATTCTTCTATTTGGAAAAATGCATCTTTGTGATTTGAGGGTGTAGCACACCTTATAAGGTGAGTTGACAATCCCTAATTGGGCAATGTAAGATTTTATCCGCCTACATTAAAATTAAGGCACCACCCTTTTGTCGAAATTTTCACTAAGATATTTGTTCAATTTTTGTCACTTGGGCACACACAATTTTGTTCTTCTACTTGAAAAAAAGTCTCTAGGTGGGTTAAGAATATAGCACACCACATAAAATGAGTTGAGAGTCCTAATTAGGTAATGTGAGATTTTATCCCATACAGTATCTCTCAGCACGTGGGTCTACGTGGTGGAAATAGAATTCTCACAGACAACGCTAAATAAAGGAGCCACCCATATGCCGGACCTCATACCAAGATATTGTCTAATTTTTGTCACTTGGGAGCATACGATTTTGTTCTTTCACATAGGAAAAGACATTTTGGTGTATTGAGAGCGTAACACACATTATTAGATGAGTTTAGAGTCTCCAGTTGGGTAATGTGGGATTCTATCTCCCTACATTATTTCCCAGCATGTTGGTTTACGTGGTGGAACTAAGGTTCCCATATATAGCGCCAAATGATGGGACCACCCATCTATCAAAGCTCGCACTAAGATATTGTCTAATTTTTACCACTTAGGTATACACAGTTTTGTCCTTCCACTAAGAAAAAAGGCTTCTTAATAAGTTGAGGATGTAGCACACTTTATATGATGAGTTGAGAATCCCTAACTGGACAATGTGAGATTCTTTCCCCTTACAGGTACCATTTAAAAATTACAGTATTTCATTACTCTCATTTTTTGCTATTTCATTTCTATTAAACATTATCATTACTTTGGTTTTTTTCTTTTAAAAAAAACTTTATATTCTCTATTTTTTCATTTTTCTTTGAAAATTTTTTAGTTTCATATTTTTAGACATTTTTAAATAGGAATCCTATATATAAAATTTGTAGAAGAATTGGTCCCATCTAAAGTTTTTTTTTAAATTAAGTCCAATTTTATATTGTTATACTTAATATGTCCTTAAACCCCATTTGTATACAATGCAACAGAGAAATTACAAATTTTCTCGATTTCAATAGCAATATAAATTAAAAAATTGAAAATTTTCTCTATTTCAATTCAATTAAAATTGAGGAAATGAAAAATCTCTAGTGTAACAATGGACGCCTCATGTTTTGAAAAGAGAAAATTTTCAGCCATTCCTTTATTTTGGCAAAAGATCTTATACTTAGAGAAAATAAACAATTAATAATAATAAAAATTATTAGTTGTCAATATTCTGTCAACATCTTCTCCCCCAATCCCACCACCATCGCCGTCACCAATTTTCTAATATGACTCAGCGAATTGTTGAATAGATCCACACACTAATAATGTTTGAGTGAATAATTATTTAGTAGTTTTGAAGTTTACATAATATTCTCATTTAATAATATAATAAATAATATTTTAGATAAAATAACATTATTTCACTTTTATTAAATAAATAAGAAATAAAATAACTTTCTAATAATATACATTAAATATTTTTATTTATTAAAAATTCTAAAATCACTTATACAGTTTCACGTAAGTAACTTATAATTTACATGTATAATTTTTGTACGAAAAACTATTCTCATCGTAATTTCAGTGGTTACATGTTCGCTTTTTTACGCTACGGGAAGAATCGACGAATCACTTAACTCTAACTGCTCATCACGAGACTTGAACGCACAAACTTCACATGTACTATTTAAAATTTATTGTGATGTGCCGACTGCCTAATTGAATGCTCTCAATTGAGATAACATATTAATTTCACAGACGGTGCGCGTAGATGCGTACCCATCAGATTTGGCTTTTATAACCTGTTTTGCAACCCACACAGATTGAGAAATTTGGCTAATTTATTGTATAGGCCTTGTTTGTTTTAACTTAAAATTTGACATTTCTTTTTTTATTTGAAGTTATAAAGATTATCTTTGAAATCACAAATTTTAAGATCAATTTTATTTAATTAACTTAAATAGAAAATAGAAAATAGAAAATAGAAAATAAAAAATAAAAATAGTAATTTTAGACCAGTTTATCAAAGAAAGCCCTAATAATTTGGAATCCAATATTTTTTTAGTGGATGTACAAGTAATTATTTGGTGAATCCCAGAACATAATGCATGTGGTATTATTTACGTGATACTTTAACTTAATAATGTAGCGGAAAGCACTACGGGTAAAATAATAGTAGCCTAACATTATTGATTAGGTGTATGACAAAAACTGCTCACTCAGTCCTTATCAATTATTTTTATTTGTCAAGAATATTACCAAACAAAGCCATACTCAACTAGAACCCAATATTTTATTGCGAGTAATTATTCAAAAAGTCTTGAACAAGGGCTTAGGGTGCATGATGTGCTTGAAAGGATAGCATGCTGCTGTTATTTAAAATGAACTTGTTTTGGAAATATTTTTAAAATTCTTTCTTTGGTAGTTTTATAAATCCAAAAAACAAACTCAAGAATTTACTTCAAATTCAAAAGAAATGATATAGATTCATTGGAAGTGTAGCACACACTCCATGCGATTGAATATGGATCATCTATTTTAAATTCAAAATTAATTTTTTTGATTTATTTTCTAAGTTTGTAGCATTTTTGTTCCTTTCTTGTCCCAATTCCAATAAAAAGAATAATTTTCTTCACTTTTCTTCCTGGCCTGCGATATCTTTTCAAGATTCAACACATATTATTCCTATTCTTTCTCTAAAACTTTCTTCAAATTAAAGTATTTCTCCAAATTTCCTTCTCTCTATATGTAAAAAAAAATTGGTATCTTAATGTTTCCAAATCAATTTACACATTAGATACAATGTCAGTGGAGGGTGATGTGTTCTGATTTCTACTTCAAGATCCAACGCAAGTTACTTGTTTGGTTCTTTTAGAGAAGACTAATTACCAAATACTGAAGAGGTAAAATATGCGAAATAGTCAGAAATATAAAACGGAGAGAGATCGAGGGTTGGGTGGAGAAGAATGATAGTTGAGTTTGAAATATTCGCAGTATGAACACATATGGCGTAAATAGCCTTGAATCAGAATGCCTTAGGAGTATGACTATCCCTCCTATATATAACCATATGTTGGAGCTATTAGAATTAGAACAAGACTCCTAAGAAATATAGTCAGATCATTAAAGGTAACCTCGAGGAATCAAGGGATCTTACCTGAAAATCGATCATTTTTTGGAGAATTAGTGTTCTACTCCAACTCAACTAAATTCGCCAATAGGTACCCAGTATGTACCCATCTCGTTCGGGTTAAGTGCCCAACCCACTAAGTCGAGTGACTCAGGGGTGACTCAAGTGACTCAAGTGGGGTGAGTCCCATAGTGTGACAAAACTCTTTCTGTAGCCATTAAGTCGCATGTCTCCCAACGTCCCGTGCTGAATTGTACTGTCATTGTCTTTATTGTCTCTACGACGATACTTTCGATTCTCATAGGAATCTTATCATAATATAGTCTACGCTAAATGTTTAGCTTTTTTATTCTGTGTTGAGCCACATAATCTGTGCTATATTATCATAATTAGATAGTCAAAACTATACTCATAGTCTGTGTCAAAGCTATATAATCAAGTAGTAGAACTACTGTCATAGTCTGTATTATGCTTCATAATCTGTGTTATGGTAAAATTTTCATCCGTAGTCAGAGATACGCTTCATAGTCGGTGTTATGGAATATCTTCACAGGAAAGATAAAGCTCAGCTATTGAGTGGAGACATTGTAGCCGAGCTACTATGTAGTGTTCTGTTCCTTGTTTTTTGTTCCTTCTTTCGCAATATTTCGTGTCACTCATGTGCCGTTTCAATCTCTTGCTTGCAAGAGACCATTGTATAATTGCTCCAAAATTTTTATGAAGAGCACATTGAGGGTAGTAAAAATAGAATCAAGGGTTGTTAACAACCAATTTCTTTTTAAAAACAAAAAATAAAAAACTTGACTTTTTTAATCATAATACGGCAGATCTGTATCACCATTATCACAGTGGACGACTCTGTTTGTTGAGGATTAAAGGAATTGAGAAGGGGATTAATTATCTCATTAATCCTCTTGATTACCACAAGTCTTTCAAAACCAGACTATTACTCTTCTATCCTCTGGGTATAAAAGTCTTAAAATAATTATTATTTCATTTCTTCATCATAGCAATTTCATTTTCATGTAGGGAAGAAAATTTCTTCACTGCATGGATTTTATGATACTATCCCAATAAATTAAAATTATATCAAACTCAAAAAAGTATTATTTATTCTTAAAATATTTCATTCTCAATCAAATACTCTTCAGTACAAAAAAACTAAAATAATAATTTAATTTATATTAATCTAATTATTAATAATTCAAGTACCCTAATTATTCTATAAAATTAATTATTCAATAAAACAAAATTGTAATGCAATGGGAAAGAAACTGTGGGCCTATTTGGGCTAACTTTTAAGCTGACTTTCTTACAAAAAAATCAGTTTTTAAGCTATACTATTTAGTTTTCAAGAAAAATTAATTAATTTTTTTTTTATCTCTTAATTCAAAGAAAAAAGGCAATACATATCTTAAGCACTTTAACTTTTTTTAAACAAAATTACTATAATATCCTTATATAAAAAAGTCAACCATACTCACAAAAATAAAAATAAAAACAAAAAGCCGTGCTAATATCCTAAACACTACAGCTTAAAAGTTAAAAATAATGGCATTTTAGACATTTTAATAAAAAATAATAAAACAAAAAAACTATTATAAAAAATTATCTTAAATAATCTAACTTTTTGTATTTCTCTTTTTTTTTTAAAAAAAATCAAACCTCTTAAAAATTAAGCTTTTTAAACATCCCAATTAGGCACTGAGTCCCGAAAATATCACTTTTTAGATCCCGTTTGGTTGTCTTTTCTCAAATTGTTATTCAAGTAATATTTTTTAAAAATAAATTTGAAAAACACATTCTGAATTTCTTGAGAAGAGAGTTTTGTGTTTGGAAAGAGAGATTGTGTTTTGGAAAATAGAGGACGACGGCGGCTCATTTCACGCGCAGATGCTCTCTAGGATTTTCGGAATGATAACTGAGAAGCTGCGATGCTCGACGACAGCTGAGACGTGCAGACGTGCAGACGGCGACGGCAACTAAGAGGTCGCAATGCTTGACGACGACTGAGTCGTGTAGACGTGCAGACGGCGACGGCGACTGAGAGGTCGCAATGCTTGACGCTTGACGATGACTGAGTCGTGTAGACGTGCAGACGGCGACGGCGACTGAGAGGTCGCAATGCTTGACGACGGCTGAGACGTGTAGACGTGTAGACAGCGACGGCGACTGAGAGGTCGCGATGCTCTCTAGGGTTTCGACGACGGCGATTGAGAGATCGCAATGCGCTGTAGCGTACATCGACGACGACTGAGACACGTAGACAATGACGGCGACGACGATTGAGAGGTTGCGATGCTCCCTGGGGTTTCGACGACAGCAATTGAGAGGTTGGGATGCTCTTTATCGTGTCTCAACGACGGCGTTGCGAGGTTGACAGCGAAACCGAGAGACCAACGACGACGTCGAGAGACCCATCGACAACGATGAATGACTATGTTTTGACGCCGACGACGACTGAGAGAACGAAGTTGACATCGACGGTCACTGAGAACACTGAGAAGAGGACGATGAGGAGGAGTATTGCTCATGTTTTGATTTTGTTTGAGAAAATAGTCAAGAAAAAAGTAAAAACAAATTGTTGTTTTCAAGAAGTACCAATTTTTGACTTATCATTTCTCAAATTTTTAGACATTTTTTTCTAAAAAATTCCAACAAACGGAGTTTCAAAATTTTCAAAGTATAATTCTTCGAAAACTGTTTTTGAAAAACACAACCAAACAGCCCCTAGTTACTAATGTTTTGTTGACCACTTCTTCAAGAACACCGTCACCAAGATTAAAACTTGTACGTTTTAGCTTTTGTTTCTTGGAGTAAAGACTAGAAAGAGATCACTCCAAAAATATTTGACTTAAATCACATTTGGCTTGTAATTTTGGTTTTCTTTTGTGTAGTGGTGGGCAAAGATAAGCCTCTACCAACCATAATTAAAGACTAGCTAAAATTCTAGTTATTAATTAAAATGTTTAATTTATTTTGTGCAATATTAATAATAAATTATTATTCATTAACTAGTATAAAATTATTATTTTTAAATTTTTTTAGCTTTTTAGCTTTTTGTAAAATAATGAATGTCAATTGATTACCGTGAGAGGTCAAATAAACTGTGCTTGTGCTTTTTAATAGGTTTTTAATTAGTAAAAAGTCTTTAAAAAAAGTTAGGTTAAAGAGATGCTAAGAATAATTTGCTTTTTATTTTATTTAAATTGTTTTTGAATAATTACGGGTAAGCAGTCCCAACAACTTACATTATGTAACTACTATCAGAATAAAGTAAGGGTTCACAAAAAAATTCGAAAAAATAGTTAAATTAGTCCAGACCGGTCTAGATCATATGATTTTATCACGTTCTATATTAAAACGGCCTAATTTTAGTTCTCAATTTTCTAGAATCTCTGCATACGGTTCGATTTTTAATTTTTATTAACAAAAAACGTTTAAACCAAACTAGACCATTTTTTTTAAAGTATACATATTTTATTTTCTTATTTCTTTTTTAAGCCACTTTAATAATTTTAGTCTAAACAAATAAACTAAAAATAACAAAAATAGTTTAGTCTAAAAGGATTAATATAGATTTACAATTACCGCATCCTAATACAAAGAAATTGAGTATTTAACGATTAACATGTCATTAAAGAAAAAAGTATCAAAATAGAAACTGCTCATTTATTTTGTGATCGACTAATGCTGGCATATCTCTTATATTTAATTTTTAATTTCAAGCTTCTAAGTAGCTGTTTATGTTAAATTTGTTTGGATTATATATTTAATGAAATTAATTTTGAGCTTTAGGAATTGAGAACCAAAATTGAACTATTTTTATGAATTGATTCTAGTTCGGTTCCACGATTATAACAGTATGGCACCGGTTCTAAAATTTTTGGAGTTGCTACTAGTGATTCAGTTGTTGGATTTACTTGAAACCGAATCAATTTGTACGAGAGTGCCCCGTAAATTATATTTTTATTGGATGTGTTGAACGTGGCTCAATTGATCCCACCAATAGATTCGCACATGCATAAATCAGCAAACGTAAACTAGCCGGTGGCATTTTGCTGGAAGCCAATTCGATAGTGAAATCAAAATGAGTCTTAGAAAAAGGGAGCCTCTTATTAGAAAAATAAAGAGAAGAAGAAACGTAGTTTCCTCTCCTCGAATTCACAGTGTGTACCTTTTTGCCTTTGAGTTCTTCCTTTTTATAGTGAGTAGTGCTCTCGCTCCTCTAATTTCATAATTATTTTTTTTGACGAGTAACCTTGTAATCCCCTGACACCCAACCACAGTCCCATCATCATTAATTCCCCACCTCGGCCTATCCTCTAGGTCGAGATCCTCACATTAAATGCTTTTCTCGGAGCTTACGGTGCACTCGATGGGAAACGTCATACCTAACCGCATTTAATACTGACACATCATAGTCAAGCCGCATTAAATACTGTACTTTCTCAATCGCGTTGCATTAAATGCATTGTCAGCGTCATAGCTTGTGTCTAGTGGTCAGTTCCCAACAAGCTCGACCCGAATCCATCTTATATGAGTCGAGCTTCTTCTCAAGCCCTTTCCTTCTAAACTTCGTGGCAAGTTGTTAGGTTCGGATCCTACAGGGCCTCTTTTTTTGAGTGTTTGCGCAACTCAATGGGTACGAGTTCTGTGATTCGTCAAGCATGGGTCTCGGTCTATCCCCTTCACAATCCATGTAAACCCCTAAAATAAAATATATATAAAAAAACTATGAGCATGTATAAGCTGCAAGAAATTAGGCCAACGTAGTTTGATCTGATCAATTTGTTAGAAGAAACGGTTCCAACAAGTATATTTTTAGAAATAAAATAATGTAAAATTTATGATGCAAAAAAATAAAACATGAAAATATTAATTACAAAAAGAAAAATATGTGGCTTGATATTGAGAGTGGTAGAGTCAATGTCCTAATTAAAAATTAATATTTATTCTCATATGAAGATTCAAACAGAATATATCATGTTCAAAATATCACTATTAATAATATTAATGAATTTGGTATGGAATAATATCAATAGTAATCAATATAATTAATTTACTTCCTCATTATAGTATTGAATAGGTTTATAATAATTTTAAAAAGGCTAATAGAATGAATAGGTTAATAATAATCTATTAAACCTATAACGGATAAAAATTAATTAGAGAAATAATTAAAAAATAATTTATTTTTATTTTTATTAAAAATTCCCCCACTCAATTCACTTATTTTCATTTCAAACCTAGCAATGGTTGATTTGGATTTTTATTTTTCTTGAGTAAAAGGACAATAAAAATAAAACTTCTTAAATGATTAGGGAATTTTAAACAAATTTTCAAATGGTTATTTTATTGTTTTAACCAATTAAAAAGAAGAGATTTACATTACGTGGGTGAACAAAATCAATGCAATTCTATGCAAGTAGAAAATTAGAAGATAGTGTAGTTTAGTAAAAGTAATTTTTAAAATCGTTGAAGTAGCGATCGCCACCACTTGTTCTCATGATTTATCTTTTTGTATGTCCGGTTAAATGACTTTTTCAATAAATAGTATTTCAAATTTATAAAGTTAAAGAAGAAGATTTATTTTAGTAGTTGAGGGCTCAATTTATTTAATTTTAACTTTTAAAAAAGTCACTTACGCCTAGTTATTAATTCCAAGTCTAAATATAAATTTAGAAATAAACAGAAAAATTGTTTGTGTTTACTGCAATGTGAAAAAATAAAAATGAAATTTATTAAACTCCTACCTTGTCTTGCCATTAATATCAAGTCTAAATGAAAACTATTTTTATTAACAATGCTCAATAAGTAATAGAAAGTTGTTTATCGAGGCCCCGTTTGGCATACTTTGCTTTTTTGTTTATTTTACTTATAAACTCACTTATTTGACATTTTGTTTTTTTTTTTGTTTTTTTTTGTTTTTTTTAAACTTTTTTTATTTTTTGATTAAATTTTTTTATTTTTCTGACTCGTCTTAATGAGATGAGTCTAAAAAGTATAAAAATTTAATTAAATAATTAAAAAAATTTACTAAAAACAAAAAAATTAATTTCGTCAACTTAGTCAAACTTATTTATAAATAAGTTAGCCATACATGTCCAAGTTTATGAATTATTTATAGAATATTAATGGTTGAATTATTCAATAAAATTCCTTTCGAGAATAAAGGAAAAAAAAATTAAAATTGAATAAATATTACATTTATTGCATTTGACAGCAATTTGAGGGTAATGTTATTGTCACGTGAAAGATCAATGAATGAACTATGTTAATTAAACATGTACACAGTAGCTAAAGTCAATTATGCAAATTTGATTAATAAGTTTATGAACTAATTGATATTAATTGAAAAAATCAATCGCCATAAATAATTCAACAAGCAAATAAGCACGCAAACAAAAAATAAATCAACCATGCATAAGATGCGAAAATTTTTACGTAAAAAATTTCAAATCGAATAAAAATCACGATACCATTCTAGGTCTAGGAGAATCAAATATTATAATAAATATTGATTACAAGAAAATCTTACAAATTTCATGTTAAATTTACAACTTACGAATGCGATATTACTCCTATCGAATCCACGCACACCAATTTTGTGTTTGACTACCGTTATAATCCACTACCGGACTTATGCTGATGAAATTCACCACCTGATTTTGAACACTGAAAAATTTACTCAAAAAACTTCACGAACTCATAAGAACGTTAAAAATTTAATTAGTTTGATGATTGACTTGACTGCACAGAAATCTAACTGATCATCAAATGAGTTATTGACTGACTTTGGGAGTAATCAACTTGAGAAGCTCCTTGGCGACTAGGGTTTCAATATCATAAGGAGGCACAATGAAGCCATAGCTCCTTATTTATAATAGCTTTTCATAAACCTCAACTAAAAGCTACAATTAAAAACTGTTCTTGTCGTTGACCGGTCAAACAGTCTTTTCACCGTTTGATCGGTGAATCCTGTGTCGCAGTATTTTGTTGTAGAGCCTGAGATATTAAAAGGTTCAATTGACCGCTCGAGCAGTCTGTCAAGCGGTCTGACACTGCATGCGACTTTTTGATATTTTTTTACTTATTTTTCGCTGTGCTGCAATATTAAACCACAACTTTAATAAAATAAATGTCAAAATATTAATGAATAAAATATAAATAATTTATCACAAATTTATCAAAAAATATAAAAAACTAAACAAAATTAAATGGAATGCTTAAATTACTAATAGTTTATAACTGAAATGATTAAGTGGTATTGCACAATCGTTGGGTCATTTTTTCGTAAATTAATTAAAAATGATGGTTATATATTACTCATTTTTGTCACCATTTTATCTTTTTAAATGCTTACATTATGTTTTTTTTTTAATTAGTTTTTTTTTATTTTGTTGTAAATACATAGAATAACAAAAGATTGTGCACAGTTAAATTGAGGCAATTTGACAAAATAAATTAATCAAAAATAATATTTTTTAACCCGTCATTAATTCATTGATCATTAAAATAAACAAATTTGGTGAAATTTTTTCCAATTTCAACCCTCAGTTTAGCGAGTTTAAAGACTATAAAATTTAAAATTTATTTTTTAATTAAAATTTTTAAAACGTTTTTAAATTTTAATTTCTATAAACTCAAAAAAAAAAACTAAATGATTTGTTTTTTAAAGCTAGTAGATAAAATATTTGCATACCCAAAAAAAAACGTGCTTTTAAGCTGGGGGGACCCACGTTAGCGCTTTTAAACATGCTGTGGCCAGTGGTGTCATCTTCGCACTTTTTCTTTTTTACTTTTTAGGATGTAAGGTCATTTTCGTAGTTTGAATAATAAATTTATTATATTTTATTGATATGGCTAGTTTTTTTTTTCTTGTTTTTTTTTTTGAGAAAAATAAGCATAAAGAAAAATAATTTTTTGAATTGAAGAAAAATTTATTTTTATTTATTTTTTCTTTTTAAAATATCTAGAAATAGAATTGCTTTTGGCTCTTTATTTGTGAGAATTGTTGATAAATTTCTTATAAGATGTCATTTTTATTAAGTTCTAATTAAAAAAGATTTAATAGCCTAGGTCTCTAATTAATTTTTTTCTTATTATATATTCTCACTGTTCTCTATCATAACGAGTAAAACGAAGATCTCATTTAAAGAGCTTGTATTTCAATAAGTTTTACCTAAGAATTATATTCTATTAAGTCATATTTTATATTTTTATACTAAAATTACCTCTAATATATCATATATTGTCCACCACCGCCAACACCACTCCTCAACATTATTACCGTCGTCAATACCACCACCACCGCCGTTGTCAGCGTCGCCGCCGCCAACACCACTAGCATTGTCACCGCCACTGCCAAAATCACAATCGCTATCGCCAACACTACCACCACCGATGCCACCACTACTATATCTCTACCACTCTCTACTGCCACCACCATCGGATTTGTCGAAGGTAGATAAGAAATTGAAAATTTCTCATTTTAGATCTGAAATGTCTCATTTGTTATGAATGTCTCATTTTGGTTCTGAAAATAAAATATTATTATCAAATGTCTTATTTATTATGAAATACTTAAAGATATTTTTAAACAAATGAAATATTTCATAACAAATGTCTCATTTTTCAAAATGAGACATTTATGTGTATGAGACATTTTTCAAATGAATGTGTATTTAAATGTATAAATATCTTATTATTTTTTAAATAAATAATACATTTCATTTGTAGTTATACAAATGTATCATTATTTTTAAAATGAGACATTTATTACAACCACCCATCAGCACCATCAGCACCTGACCACAACTATCGCAACCACCCATCACCACGACCGCTACCTCCACCACCATCAACACGCGCGCGCACGCGCACACACACAAACCATCACCGCAGTTTACAGTCATGGTCGTGTTCGAAGCTAGACATCGCGTCGTCGCCAGAAATAGAGGCATTGCGTCGTCGTCGTTGCTATCTCCTCCTCGCTGCCGACGAAAACCTAAACACATCTCAAATGGTAGGTAGTGCGATGCGATTTTGTTATGAATCTGTTCGCTTCTAAACCAGCAATCCTCCATTTGACTTTCTCTTCATATGTGGAAGAATCGAAAACCACACTGATGGAAAACTAAACTAGGCGACGGTGAGGAACAATGGTGAGGGACGACGGTGATGGCGACAAGGGGAAATGGCACATCACTGGAATGAGATCTAAGCAGCACGGTGATGGAAAACTATATCCAAGCGGCGGAAAAGGACGACAATGAGGGACGACGATGATGGCGGCAACGAGTGACGTCAAGGGACGACAGTGACAAATTTGGTGATGTGGCTACTAGAAGGAGGGAAGGATAGAGAATGTGAAAGGGAGCTGATCAGAGAATGAAAACATGTTTGGTGTAAAAGTATATTTGTTTATGTCATCACTAAATCTATAAAAATAAAATTTAGGAGAATATTTAAAAAGTGAATAGAATTTAGTAGAATACAAGTCTTCTAAATAAAATTTCTAATTAATTTTTTTTTATTTTTAACAAAAAAAAGTAAACTATCATGTATTTTATTTGATGTAATGCAGACCTATTGGTCATTAAAAAATTAGTTATAATTTCATCAACAGTGAAATTTATCTTTTAGCAAAATTTTATGGAAAGTGAAAGTTGCATTAACAGTAAAATTTAGGTTTAATTAATTATTAATTCTATTTAAAAAACTTGCACATGTATTACTTACATTGGTAAGATATTTAAAGATTTACTTCCATATTTAAATCTAAGAATTGATTATGATATATTTGACTTGGATAGAGTTTCATTTATTAAGATTTTTGCTTGTAATTTAAAATTTTCATAATTTTTAATATAGAAATTTATTTTTAATAAAATTATTATTTTTAAAATTTACTCGTCAAAATTTATTAAACAAGATTTATATTACACATAAAATTATATAAAAATAATAAAACCTAAAAATTTGATAATTCTTTTTATTTTAACAAAGAAATTTTTTAGTTTAAAAAAAGTAAGAATTTATTAGTTATTCTTTGTTATTCAGGTTTAAAACTAATTTCTTATTTTCAAAATTGAGGAATTTCTCCATATAGAATTTTTTGTTTTAAAATTATTTTTTTAATTTCAAAATGAAAATATTTTTCAGTGTTCAGATTGATAAATTTCTCAGTTTTATAACTGAGAAAAAGAATTTCTCAATATAGATTTTTTTGAAAAAAATTATCTTTTTAATTTTAAAACTAAAATATTTCTCATTGTTCAAATTGATAAATATCTCAGTTTTATTACTAAGAAAATTCTATACATGTTTCAATATATTGAGAAAATTTACAAATCTTAGTTTTTAGATCGTGAATTTTCTCAATTTTGTCTTGCTTGTAATTTAAAAAATAAGATAATGCTGTTGTATAGTAGCTTAGTGGATTCTTTAACGGTAATTTAGTCGGTTTTTTAACGTGGATAGTGCTAATCACCGTTCACTTGGCAGTGATTAATAGCTTAATGGAGAAAAAAAAAATTTAATATTAATACACTTTTAGGTATGAAGTCAACCACTTTTACAAATATCAATACGCTTTATACACATATCTATACATTATATACTCCTTAACCATCGCCCATTGGGCGGTGGTTAACATTTTCTTTTTAATATTACTATGATTAGTGGGTTTTTTAATGTTATTATGATTAAATTACCCTTTTTATTACGGCATTTTCCATGAAATGTTTAAGCTCTTGATTTATGATATTGTTGTTTCGGAAGTTCTTTTAAAGATTGTATGAACACTTTGATTGTGTTTGTTGTGAGAGTTGAGGGCTTCGAATTGGAAAAGAAATAATATATGAGATCTACTATTTTAAAATTCATCAGATGAAATTAATAATTCAGTGTTTGTTTAAATTGAATGTGAGATTATTTATTCAATATTTAAGATATTAATTATCTCATTTTTTATTAGAAAAAGTAAAAAAACCTAAATACATTATAAATTCATCATAAAATGAATTTAAAAAATCATTAGATAAACACCTATTTTAAACGAAGACCAGAGGCCTCCACATAAGGAGAAAGAAAACCTCCACACAAAGAAATCAAGCTTCCAAGTATAAACTTTTATGTAGAGAGGATCTCTAACTTTTATGTAAGAAAAAAAAGAAAAAACAAACACATTTACACGCAGCCAAAATATAAATCATGTACTTTTAATTATGATTTTTTAAGTGTTTAAAAAAATTTGCATTGTCAGATAAATTCTTATATTCAATGGTTTTATCACCATGAGCCGCACATTATCACTTTTATTTTTACAATCAGTTAGAATGTTATCATAGTCTTTGCTCAATTTTTGCAAATAATTTTGTTAAAAGACTGTGATAGTTATTTAGTCTCAACTTTAACATTAATGGCATCTATTCATTTGTGCCAATTTAGTAAATGTCTAGATGGAAAACCATCACCTTAAAAGAATGGGAAAGTGAAGAATAATTAATAATAATAATAATAATAATAATAATAATAATAATAAACACACCAAAACCATAAAATAGAATAAAATAAAATAAAAAACACTCACAAAACAAAACAAAAGAGGAAAGTAATGAATATGAGAGGGAGGTTGATCCAAGAGAAGAGGGAGATCTATGGAGAGAGAAATCGGCAAGTGGTTACTGGCACCACCTTCTTCACCCAAATCAAAAAATTCTAACTTTTAACCACAAGGAGAGGTGGGGAGAGAGGGAGAGATAGATCTTGGCGTGAGAAGAATATTATCTCACATTTTTTTAGTGTTAGCAATTTTTTTCTATGGATTTTGTTTTAGAATAATTAGTGTCGGGAGATAATTTAATGCCATAAATATATACATGCTCGATAATCCAGAGAATACATCTTTATTAACTTTCAACAATTACAATAATTTGAAATTACAAGAAAATAAAATAACAGAAACAACATGAATAGAACTTGCAAACCGAGTCCTGCAATCGCAGTTTCCTTA
>JAOTRH010041341.1:0-20169 GCA_034768845.1 Heliamphora exappendiculata
GGTGCCCACACATCGTGATCGTCGTAGTGCGTCCGGGATATACGTGAGAAGGTTGCAAGGTCGTCTTCAACGTATTCAGGACTTCTTGAAACTTTTCAAAAAGTTTCATAAAGGTATTAAACTATTAAGATTAATATAGTTCTCAGTTTTCATGAAAAATGCATACGTCGTTTTTTACGGTCACGGCGTCGGTTCAAATTTTTTTCTGCTCCAACACCAGTTTCTTTATTGCACCTGTTTGGGAGTTGGTGACGTACTCCGTGGGTGCTGTGCTATACGGAGGCAGTAGCTGGTGATGATGTGAGGTTGGGGTAAGTTATAGATCCCGTGTCTTTGAGATAGTTAGTCGTTATTTAGGATGCCTCACCTTGTTTGACTATATCCTATGAATGGTTTGGCTAACCATCTCGTACGCCTGTGTCGATTGTGATTGACGGTTTGTTGTTTTGACCTTGAGTTGAATTTCGGGGGCAAAATTCCTTTAAGGGGGATAGAGTTGTGAGACCCTGACCCGTTTTCTTTTTCGACGTTTTTCGACGCACGTTTAGCATTTTTGCTTTAGCATGTTTAAATGCTTTTGATGCATGATCGCGGTTAGATATGCATGCGGGTAGGTTTTCGAGGGCTGTGGGGTGTTGTGGCGCGAATTTTAAAAATATTTCAAAAATATATATTTTGGAGGCCTATAAATATTTGGAGTTATATATTTTTAAAACTTCTCCAGTAAGTTTTTTTTCTCTCTGCCTTCTCTCTAAGTTCTCAGGGGCCCAGGGCTCAGTTCTCAACGATCCAACAGCAGATCCTTACTTTTGGCACGGTGGGCTACGCGTTCATCCCGACGAAATTTTATTTTGGTGAAGCTTAATTTTGCACGTGATTTGAGGCGTCGAGTTTTTAACTCACCAAAGTAAGATTCTAGACCCTACTACTGTATAAGGGTGTTATGTGTAATTGTGTGTGTTTTTAACGGTTAGATTGCTGTAGATCTGAGTTTGTTTCAAGTTAGGTTTTGGGCTAAAAACTATTTTTTATCATTTTCGGTGGATGGAATTAGGTATCGAGTGTTTCTTTCATGGTTTTGAGGTTGAGCTTGGGCATGTGTATGTCCGAGGGTGTTTGATGGGAGTTTGGAGGCTTCGATTCGAGGTTTGAAGGTGGAACCTGTAGCTTAAAAAGGGTTTCTCGGCTTGGTCAGTTAACTGAACTCATAGGTCTAATCGACTGGATCATAGTTTCTTGGGTTCAGTCAGCCGAACTCATAGGGTCAGTCGACTGAACTGTGTGTTTGGCATTTCTGGGCTTTCTAGTGTGTTTTTCAGTCGATGGGGGGTTAAGTCCAGTTGATTGAAGTTCTGGGCTGTGTGTTGGTGGTTTTGGTGGTTGGTTTCTTGGTTTCCAATTGGTTTTCAATAGTATTCGGTTGATTGATTATGGGGTTAGTCAATTGAAATACTGTTGGATGCCTTTTGGGGTTCGGTTGGTCAGGTTGTGGCTTTGGGAGTCGTGTTGTGGTTTCAGGTGTTCGTTTAGGTGTTGTTCTTGGGGGTGGCATGCATGGTTAGATGCGGGTTATTGGGGCACGGTTATGTGCGTGGTGCTTGCACATTGTTGGTCGTGGGGCATCTTTAGAAAAAAGGTGGGGTTAGTGACCTTGTGGTTTGAGGGGTTTGTATTGCCTTCCAGTTGGGCTTGGTAGTGTGGGTTGCCGGTTGTCCCTGTGAGTCGATGTCGGGTTTTGTGACGGATGATGTCACAGTTTGAGGTTATATGGCTATGTGCGCTTATGGCTGGCTTTATGCCTTTATAATTGTGGTTTTTTATGCATGGATTATGTAAGTGGATTACATGATTTTGGTATCGTTATGTGTACCGTAGTTACATACTTTAAAACTCAGAAGTTTTGTAAACATAGATATGTAGAATATGAGGACCGGATGCATATGATGCATGTTACATGAGTTGCAGGTGTTGTGTGAGTCGTGCGTGTAACATGTGACGTGGTTTGTGTAACGTAGTGATAGTACGTGACTTTATGCATTTAAACCTTGGTTTAATATGCATGTTTTGATGCGGTTTTATCTCGTGGTTTAGGCATGGGTTGGGATGCCTATTGATACGTAGATTTGTATCTATTTTGCGTATGTGGTGTGGATATTGGTCCCTCGGTGAAAGTTCGTAAAGATATGCATATGAGAGGCAGGTAATGGTCCCACGGTGAAAGTCCGTGAAGATATATGTTAGCTCTAGCTGACGGTGTGTTTGATAGGGCTGCGGTCCCTTGCTGAAAGTCCATAAAAGTGTGTTCGATGGGATTGCGATCCTTCGGTGAAAGTTTGTAAAGGTATATTTGGTAGGGCTGAGGTCCTTCGGTTAAAGTCCATTAAGGTGCATTCAATAGGGCTGAGGTCCTTCGGTTAAAGTCCGTAAAGGTATATTGACGGGGGCTGCATTCCTATGGTGAAAGTTTGTGAAGATATGTGTGTTGCACGAGTTGTGTGCGTTGTGTGTGTTGCATGGGTTGTGTGCGTTTCATAGTCGAGGGCTGTGGTCTTTCGGTGAAAGTTCGAGAAGATACATAGATTGCATGAACTGCATTGTGGGACGGATAGACCAGTTTTCAAACAATTTTAAGAGTCGTGTGAATCGTGATCGAAAAACCCTTTTTCAACTATTTTTAGGGCTCCTGTGAGTGAGTCAAAATATGCTTTATATCCTTGCTTTCCCGTTTGCATGTGAAAACTTGTTTTGAGGGCTTGAAAGAGTGTTTAAAACTGTACCTCATTTTCTTAGCATGTTTAGCTTATACTGCATGCCTGTCTAGTTTCTGCTGAGCTTTGGCTCACAACGTGGGATTCAATTTTCTTGAGGTACCGATCACGTAGGTTGATCTGGAGGTGTCGGAGAGGTGGAAGAGCTATAGTCTTCATTTTTGTTCTTTTGCTACATGTATGTTGTAACATGTTTTCCGGCGTTGGAGCCGTGTAATGTATATGCCGTTTGGCCATTATATACAATGCGTGTTTGGTTTTATTTGAGAGTGTATTCTTGAGTTGGTTGTTTGTGAGTGTTTTACGTGACCCAGAGTTTGGGGCGCGACACGAGTTCTCGAAGATTGATAGCCTACACTATGTTCTGAAATCGCATAAAGAAATACAGTAGAAGCTCTAACAGAAGTTTTAATTTGGAATCAAAATCGTAGTTGGAGAATCGACCAAAAAGGTACTCTTCTAAATTAACTGTGGTGGCACGGATTTTTATTTTGATCGTTTGACATCAAAAGTTTTATTTGGAGTCCGTTTCGGCGATTTCCCATCTAGTTATTTTTTTATTGAAAATTATTTACAAAAACAATGATCTTGGCAACTTTACCTCCAACAATTGGTATCAGAGCCATTTTATTTTTGTTTACGATTTATCGAGGGGCTAGGTAGTTTTAGAACTGTGCTAACTTTGTTTTGCAGTCGTTCTAATTCTGGTTTTATGATCATCATATTTTTTTATATTTGATTGAATGGTTTGAATGATGATTTATTTATTTTTTAATCTCGAGGATTGATCGTGATTGATTAAATTTTTTTTAGATCGAATGTGAGCCTGCAGAACATAGATTTTTGATGTAATAACTATTATTTGTTTTCAAATATCAGTTTAAAATATTTAAGAACATGTTGAATATCCAAGAACAAGAAGAACAAGCGGCGGCACTGGCGGCGATTTTGGGTTTTACGGGCCACGGATCGCGGTAAATTTTTAATGATTTTAAAATAGTTTTTTTCGAAGAGTGTCTGCAGTATTTATGCATTAGAAACAGCAGTAAAAATCGACAAAAATAGCCCACCACCAGTGGCTTTGCCGACGGCGAATTGATGCCAGTTTTGTTGATTTTCCAGGACATTTTTAGGACTATTTTTGAGCAATTTTTTAGATATAAAATAACAGTAAACATACTTTAAAATACCATCAAAAATCATAAAAATATCAGGCCAAAATAGGTGGGAAAAAGCAGCGACGGCGGCACTGACGGCCCTTCGGGGCTATTTTGGGACTGTTTTTGAGGGGGTTTTCAAAGCTTCATGTTATTGGATATTAATGCTATTTTCCAAACAAAAACGGGAGCCAAAACCACCACAGAAAAAAGCCCAAACGGGCGGCTGAAGTGGGCGGCAACGACAGCAATTTTGGGCAATTTTCTGGGCTATTTTTCGGGCAGTTTTTGGTTTGTTTTTTTAACAAAAAAATACTACTTTTCAAGTGCAATTTTTTTTTTAAAAAAAAGGCTTTGAAAACTGAGCATGGAGGAGGCGGCAAAAGCCACCTGAAGGTGGTGGCATGGTGGTGCCGATAGTGGGCTAGTGGCCGGCAGTGGTGGTGCTGGTTCGGGCTATCTTAGATAGTGTTTTCTGATAAGTTTTGATCGTTATCTGATATATTTGTATATCACTACAAATTAGAGACTCCTGATGCTATTTGGATATCGGCAAGCAGTAGTTTCAAAGGATTGACATTCTTACAGTTTATCTACATAACAAGAGGCCAAAACTCTTCAGAGTTTCGCTTTGATCATAAAATTGGGATATAAACATATCTTGCATATATATTTTCTTATACTACGTAGATGATGTATATCTGTTTTATATTTTTTTATTAATTTAATTAATTCAAAAATTCAATTTTAATTAAATATTTTGTAATAGAAAATTAAATTAAAATTTTCTAAATTAAAAATTTTAATTAAATTATAAAATTTTAGATATTTTATTTTTTTACAAAATATCATATTTAAGATTATTTTTTTATAAAATCAGATATCTTGAAAAAATATAAAAATTAATTATAAATTTTAAATTAATTAAATAAAAAAGTATTAAATCTAAATAAATTATTATTTTTTGAAAAATGTGTAACAGAAAATAAAATAATTAAATGCCTTTAATCACTACCTTAGCTAAAAAGTTGAAGAAAAAACTGTGCATTTACTAAATTTTATTTATTACGCATTAAAATACGAAAAGATGATTTGGTAAATTGGAATCTTTAAAATCGTGTACACGGAAAGATGTTGATTCTTTCAGATTGTGTGATTTTTAAAATTAATAAATTTATTTTAATTAAACGAATTTTTATAAGTCTAAAAAATATTTTAAAAATATAAGTGGGAGAGAAAATTTATTCACAAATAAATCTCGCGGTCTTTATCACCAGTTTGTAGGCGATGCAATTAAATTCTGCGTGTTAGTAGTAAGGCATTTCTCCTTATGAGACAGATTAATTGCGGTATCGCAAATACAAACCTCTTTTAGGGATAATTCTGGATAATTATTAGTGTGGATCACTTCTCCATCTGAAGGGTTCATTGCGAAGCGATTGATTTGGGATTAGGTGATAGTTAACACTTAGCTGTATATAATATTATTCTCTCAATTTGAGTCTCTGCTATTATATATTTGACCGAAACTATGTCAGCTATTTAATTTTACTTTGTAGGGTCAGTTGCGTAGATTGTAAAATTAAAAAAAATTAGCATGTCTGGACAAACGATGGATAGTAAACGTCCTCCTATCGAGACATGCTATTCACAGGGTACCAGGTTGCTGACGAATTAATTTTAAAATGGTAGAAAAAATCAAATTAAAATAAATTCAAAATTTTGTTGGCTTAAACAAGGTTTCAATGACCATTTTGATGATAACAAACCTAAGTATCTAATTGTGCAAATTGAGATTGTTTATGTTTAGCACTATGAAAGATACAAACTGGAAGCAATGAAGCAAATTCAAGTCAACTATGTTGGCAACAAGTTTTTAGAGCAATGCAAAAGGCGAAGAATTGAAGACTTAGTTTAAATTCTCATATGTATCAAAGTTAGGATCCATGTAAGTTCACAAATCTCATGATCATATCTTTTGAAACTCATAGGAAACCAAAATTGGACCATATGACTCATGCATATCATTTTCCCGAAGGATAAAATATTTTTGTAGCAACCAAAATTGTTTTTCAACTAAGAGACATTTTATCAAATAAATCTAACGTCATTTGAAATGTTTCTTGAAGTAACCAAACTTGAGTTTAAATTGAAAAACATTTCAACAAGTTTTTCTTATGTCTTGAAGATACTAAAATTCATGAAAATCATGTTTTCATTCAACTCCGCCAACTAATGGACACATTCAGTTAACTAAAAGGGTTGAAAACTGAACCAATAAGGGTCAGTCGACTAGATCATTAAGATCAGTCTACTGGAAACCTACTAGAATGTGAAATAGCTGAACCATATGGTTCAGTTGACTGGCTCAATAATGTCAGTCGACAAAGTTAAACCTTTTGAGGTTCAGTCGATTGAAAGTAAGCCCTCAGTTGACTGAAAAGCTACTGGAATTTTGGGATTGCTTTAAATTGGCACCTCAGTCGACTGACCAAGCCACATCAGTCGACTAACTTATCCTGAAAGTCAAATCTAACTTTATAACGGCTAGTTTGACTTGAGATATTAAAATATCTTTTTACCTTCAATGGCTAGCTTGAAATTTTGGCTATACAAAGACCCCATTATCATAACTCAAAGCACCCAAGATGTTATCTAATCTCATGCTCTCTCATTACTCAATCTTGTGCATTTAAAAGATCTCATACTCTTGTTCATATTTGAGAGAAACACTTAGAAATCTCTTTGAGTTTCATTTGATATATTTCTTGAGAGTGAATTAGTGTGCTATAGTGTTGTACTCATTTGCTCATTAAAGGAGCCTACTCTTATACACTTTATTCTTTAAATTATTGTTGAGGCTTAGTTGAAGGCTTGTTCAAGTGAGGAGAATCACTTGGGTTTAAGAGCTCATACGCTCTTGGTGTAAAGGTATCTCTGCCTTGTAAAGGAGAGATGCATCTTTGCTTATAAGGAGGGATTTGTAAAAATTCTCAAAATGGGTTGCTTGGGGCAATGATGTTGACTGGTGCGCCGAACTTCATAAAAATCTCGATTTTATTTTCTCTATCCTTCAAACTCTTTATATTTACGTTTGATTGAATATTTACTTATCCAAATAAGATCAAGTGAAAATATATTGTATGTTTTAAATTGAATATCTCAAAATAAAAATTTAAAATATTCAATTCACTTTCCCTCTTGGGATCACATTACACTCACAATTGGTATCAAAGCATAGGTCACATTTTCACCTAACAAGTTTTTGTAAAAAGATTTATGCCAAGTATAGGTGTATTCCCTTTTGGAGAGGGTTAATCCTCAACATGACCTCTAATATTTTATGGTGTTAATTACACCTTTTGAAAAAAAAGGATGAGAATTTTCATCCAAACAATGAATTGGAGAGCTTGGAGAGTGATTATCCAAGACAACTTTATTCCCACTAAAACCGTTGAAGGAAAAGAGGTTCCAAAACTTGAAAAAAAATGAATGAAAGTGATATGAAATTACTTCAAATAAGTTCTAGTGCTATGAATATTTTATATTGTACTTTTGATGCTAACGAGTATAATCGTATTATGACATGTAAAAATGCTAAAGAAATATGATAAAAATTAAAAATTACATATGAAGGTATACAAGATGTTAAAGATGTTAGAATCGATAAGTTAATTAGTGAATATGAAGGATTTAAAATGAGTGATGATAAAACCATTTCTAGTAAGTATACTCGTTTTACTCTTATCATTTATTCTCTCAATACTCTTGGAAAAACTTACCAATCTTATGAATTATTAAGGAAATTGCTCAAGGCCTTACCACCCATTTGGGAAGCTAAGGCAACGGCTCTTTCGAAAGTAAGAAATCTAAGAGTAATGACATTGTATGAACTCATTGGATTTCTCTTGACGTATGAACTCAAGATCAAAGATAGAGTCAATGAGCAAAACAAAGTGAAGAAATCTATTGCTTTAAAAACTTCAAAAGAAAGTTCTAGTGACGAAGAAAATGAAGAGCTTGATAATGATGATATGACTCTCATTACTAGAAGACTCGAAATTTTTTTCAAAAGAGATAAAAGATTTGCAAGAAAATTTCGTGGCACGAGATTTGATAAAGGTGATTCAAGCAAGAGAGATTACAAGAAAGATCCTCTTGTTACAATTGCAAGAAAGCGGGACACATCAAGCCGGAATGTCCTTTTTTAAAAATGATCTAAAGAAGAAAAAAAGAAGGCCATGAAAGCTACAACATGGGATGGCACGGACTCAAACGAGTCTAGAGATGAAAAAGTTATAAATTTTTGCTTGATGGCTAGCATGGATGAGGTGATAAATTCTCACCCCTACTCTAATTCACTTGAATCTAGCACTTATAAATCTATGCCATCTTATGAAGAACTTAAAAATGAATTAAATAACTTGCATAAAAAATTATTGAAATTGAAAAAAAAAATATAAATTTGAAAAAGAAAAATGAGAAACTTTCTAAGGAAATTGAAAATCAATCCAAAGTGTTGAACGATTTAAAGGAATCATCCTTTTCAACTAATTAAAAAGATCGTGATTTGCAAGTTGAATCTTTCGAAAGAGAAAAACTTATTTATAAAGTTAAATTTGATAAAGTGACAAAAAGTTTCGAAAATAAGATCTCTCAATTAGAAAAGGAAAATGAATTGTTGAGAAAAGAACTCGAGACATTGAGAGGAAAATCTCTTGAAAATAATATTTCTTATGATTTGAAAAATAAAGTAGATGACTATTCCAAAATTATTTACAAGTTTACAAATGGAAAAAAAAACTTTGAAAAACTTTTGGGAGCTCAAAAAATGTCCTTAAATAAAGAGGGTATTGGTTTTAATAGAGAAATAAGTAACAAGAAAAACTCAAAAAGTTATTTTGTGAAATAATTCAAAGATTTTCAAGTCTTATCTTCAAGAAACATTTATGAACATACAACTTGTTTTCTATGTAAGAAAAAAACACATATTCAATTTAATTATCCATTGAAAAGAAATAATGGTGTTACAAAATTAGTTTGGAAAATTAAAGACACTAATTCTAAAGGACCCAAAAAGATTTGGGTACCAAAAAAAATCACCTAATTTATTTTGTAGGTATGCTTGAAGTCCACCTCCTCTAAAAACAAATGGTACATTGATAGTGGATGTTCAAGGCACATGAAGGGGGACAAAACAAAATTTTTGAGCTTAAAACCTAAAGATGGAGGCTATGTAACCTATAGAGATAATGGTAAAGTCAAAATCATCGGTGAAGGTAAGGTTGGTAAAGAATCTTTCCTTCATATTGATAATGTCTTACTTGTTGATGGTTTAAAGCATAACCTCCTAAGCATAAGTCAATTATGTGATAAAGGATATAGTGTAACATTTAAGCATGATACTTGTATTGTTTAAGGTAATGATGAACATAGAGTCTTATTTGTTGCAAATCGGTTTGAAAATATTTATACCATAAATTTTGATAAATTAGATTCTCAAAATGCAAAATGCTTTTCGGCACTAAACGAAACAAGTTGGTTATGGCATAGAGGTTAGGTCATGCTCGTATAGATCTCTTATCTAAACTTGTCAATAAAGATTTGGTAAAATGCTTGCCCAAAACCAAATTTAGTCATGATAAAGTTTGTGATGCTTGCCAATTTGGTAAGCAAGCCAAAACGAGTTCAAAAAAGAAACTAAAAACTTCTACAAATAGGCCACTACAATTATTTCATCTTGATTTATTTGGTCCTATGAAAGTTTAAAGTTTTAGTGGAAAAATATACGATTTTGTTATAATTGATGATTTTTCAAGGTATACTTGGGTTTTATTTCTTGCATCCAAAGATGAAGTATATCTTGTATTTGCCAAACTTTGTAGAAAGCTTCAAAATAAAAATGGCTATTCAATCTTACACATCCGTAGTGATAGATGAGGAGAATTTAAAAATAAAAAAATTGAAAATTTTTGTGATCAAAGTGGTATTTCTCATAATTTTTTGGCTCGTCAGACTCCTCAACAAAATAGAGTTGTAGAGAGAAAAAATCGTTCATTACAAGATATGGCTCGAACTATGTTAAATGAGCACAAGTTGCCTAAATATTTTTGGGCCGAAGTGGTTAACACCGCTTGTTTTGTAATGAATTGAGTTTACATAAGACCTCATCTTAACAAAACTCCTTATGAACTATGGAATGGAAGAAACCCCAACATTTCATATTTTCATGTTTTTTGATGCAAATATTTTGTTTCAAATGAAAAAGATGATTTATGCAAATTCGATTCCAAATCGGATGAAGGTATATTTCTTGGTTATGCAACTAATAGTAAAGCTTATAGAGTTTATAGCAAAAGAACAATGACTTTAGTTGAATCTATTCATGTTAGTTTTGATGAAGCTAATCCTTTTTCTTCCAAGCCTTCTAATGATGATGATGTAGAAATTAGCAAAGGTTTAGAGGATTTGCAAATCAAAGAAGATAAGGGAAGAAGCATCGAAGTCCATATTGATGATCAATATCAAGAGGAACATGAAGTGCTGCCAAAAGAATGGAAGATTGTAAAATATCACCATTTGGATCAAATTATTGGTGAACCATCACAAGGGGTAACTACTCGATCTTCCTACAAAAATATTAGTAATCATCTTGCATTTTTATCTCAAGAAGAACTAAAGAATATAAAGATGCATTAAAAGATGATTCATGGACAATGGCAATGCAATAAGAACATAATCAATTCAAAAGAAATGAAGTATGGAATTTAGTTTCTAGACCTAGAGATCATACCATATTTGGAACCAAATGGATTTATAGAAATAAAAAGGATGAAAATGGTATTGCTGTCCGTAATAAGGCTAGGCTAGTTGCACAAGGTTATAATCAAGAAGAAAAAATCGATTTTGATGAAACCTATGCACCCGTAGCTAGGATAGAAGCCATACGCATGTTGTTTGCATATGCATCATATAAGAATTTTAAACTATATCAAATGGATGTAAAAAGTGCATTTTTGAATGGCTTTATCAATAAAGAAGTTTATGTTGAACAACCGTTGGGTTTTGAAAACTATCATTATCCCAATCATGTTTTCAAATCATCCAAAGTATTGTATGGTTTAAAGTAAGCTCCTCGAGCTTGGTATGAAAGATTAAGCAGTTTCCTACTAGAAAATGGCTTTATAAGAGACAAAATTGACACAATGCTTTTTATAAAAACAAATAATGAGGATATGCATATTATTCAAATATATGTTAATGATATTATTTTGGTGCTAGCTACGAAGGTTTGTGTAGGAGTTCTCATTGCGTATGTAAAAAGAATTCGAAATGAGCATGATGGGCGAACTCACATTCTTCTTTGGACTTCAAATCAAGCAAGCAAAAAATAGAACGTTTGTGAGCCAATCAAAATACATAAGGGATTTGCTCAAACGATTCAACATAGCAGATGGAAAATTTTTGAGAACACCCATGAGTCTATCAACAAAGCTTAACATCGACGAACAAGAAAAACCAGTAGACACCATGCTCTACTGAGATATGATTGGTAGCCTTTTATATTTAACCGCTAGTAGACTGGATATAATGTTTAGTGTGTGTATGTGTGCTAGATTTTAAGCATGTCCAAAAGAATAACACCTAATTGTGGTAAAAAAAATTTGAGATATTTAATCGGTACAATAAGCATAGGGTTATGGTATCCAAAATTTACTTCCTTTGAAATGGTTAGTTATGCCGATGCGAATTTTGCCGAATACAAAATCGATCGCAAAAGCACTAGTGACACTTGTCATTTCCTAGGAAAGTCACTTATTTCTTGGTTCTCCAAGAAATAAAACTCCGTAGCCTTCTCAACCGCCGAAGTCGAATACGTTACTGTCGGTAGTTGTTGTGCACAAGTCTTATATATGAAGCAACAACTTCAAGATTTGAAATTAAGCTATGATGTTGTGTCTATTAAATGTGATAATACAAGTGCAATTAATAACTCAAAAAATCCTATCTTACATTCACGAACTAAACATATTGAGATAAGACATCATTTTCTTCGTGATCATGGGCAAAAAGGCGACATTTATCTTGAATTCGTGTGCACAAATAAACAATGGGCTGATATTTTCACCAAACCTCTAAATGAGGATAGGTTTATACTAACATGACGAGAATTTGGATTATTACATAATCGAGAAGTGGTATAAATGAATTAATAGCTATAATCACTTAAAGAAAATTTTCACAGAAGCACATTAGTCAACTTAATCCAAGTTTAGTCAACTAAATGGCTAAGCCCAGTCGACTAAAGCCTCTCATCCAGTTGACAGAGAAGTCTCTGGAGTTACTCCACATACATCAGGTGACTGAAAATAAAGGCCAGGTGACTGATTTAGTTCAGTCAGTAGACTGAATCCACAAGGTCAGTCGACTAAACCCAAGCAAAATGAGAGCCTCGGTTTGCACATTCAGTCGACTGAAGGGGCCCTTCCAGTCGACTGACCCATTGGGATTTTAAAAACCTTAGTCGACTGTCCAACTTTTATATTCCTCTTCTCACTCTCCACTCTCGATTTCTCTCCTCTCTTATGACCATTTAAGCCTCCAAACTCCTCTTTCCCTCTCAACCTCTTACTTTCATTCCATCACTCTCGGTTCCTCATTTCTCCCTTTAAAGTACGCTTAATCTCAAACATGCTGCCTAGAACAAAGGGAGGGAAAGGAAAATCTGTTGCTCGGGTGGCACCCATGGATGAAAACAAAAAATGGTTCTCAATCGAGATGGCTAAAACTGTAATAACCCGTACCATGCCAGTTAATAAAAATAAGACACGTGTCACTCCGTAAAATACTATATTTTGTGATAGTTCGTAGAAAATTTGTAAAAATAAAAATTTTGATATATAATAATATAATGATAAGAATTTTAAATATTTCTAGATTTCATTGCACATATATTTTGATAGGATTATAAATAAGATTTAGATAAGATTTTGTATAAGATCAAATCAAAACTAATGATTGAAAAAGATTTGGATAAGATTCTAGATAAGATCAAATCAATGGTAATGATTGAAATTTTTTTGAATAAAATTCTGGATAAGATCAAATCGAAGGTAATGATTAAAAAAGATTTGGGCCAGCCTAGAAAAGGCACTTGGTGGCAACATATCATCACATATCATCTCTCACACACAGTGAGCTTTTAAGCCAAACACTCAACGCCACCACCACCATGAGCTCGACGCCGCTTAGCCACCGCCGTCGCCGGACGTCGCCAACACCACCCACGCCGCCGTCAGCCTCCACCACCGTCCCCGGCCACCATTTCTCTCTCTGTTATGAAATCTCTCTCTCTCCATTATGCATTGAGATTTTATCATCGGAGGATTAGAAAATTTGGAATCAAGAACAAGGAGAGAGTTTTGTCACCCCTAAGTCGAGGTGAGATGCTTAAGTATTATCTTGAACATAAATACAGTATTATTTTTTAACACAAATGTATGTGAGATGCTTAAGTATTATCTTGAACATAAATACAGTATTATTTTTTAACCTAAATGCATGTGAGATGCTTAAGTATTATCTTGAACATAAATGCAATATTATTTTGAATATAAATGCATGTGAGATGCTTAAGTATTATCTTAAACATAAATGCAGTATTATTTTTGAACATACATGTAGTATATTTTTTTAAACATAAATGCATGTGAGAGTGCTTAAGTACTGTTTTGAATAAAATGCATGAACTTTGCTTTGAACTTGTTTTATATCCATGTTTTTGAAGCATGAAAATTTGTGATAGCCTGATCTTTTCTTCAAATGCCATGATATTTCTAAATATACTATCTGCAGTTTTTACAAAGCATGAGTACATGAAAGGAAAGTTTTTGATAATGTGCTATTGTTCCAAAGTGCCAAGTTACAAGGGTTTTCGACCCTTTATATCCAATTAGGGGAGGTTACCCAATTATGGGTGTTGTTGCTCCCTATGGGGGAGGTTGTCCGTTGAGCGAGGGTTTTTGCCTCAAAGGTTTTGCGAGTTATAAGTCCCATACAGCACATACCACTCGTGCTTGGTGGAGAGTGGCCCTCATTCCCTCACATTACTAATCCGTGCATTGAGAATTGAGGTTACGGTACCGTCGGAACTCCCGGTCGTGAGGTTGACGACTACTTGGTCACTGTTGGGTATGAGTTGTGAATGAAACATGATTATTTTGCATTGTGACAGTTATGCCAGAAATTTTATTTTGAGACAGTGAATTCCATAATTTGTGGTTGTTGAGCCTAAAGTGCTACTTTTACAAAGATTGAAAAAAAGTTTGTTATAACTTGTGAGATCCTAAAATGCCTGATAAGGTTATTTATGAAATTTTTGTGACAAGTGGATGCAATATCTTATTTTTTGGAAAGCATGATGTTTTAGTAGAATGACTTTTTTTTATTTTGTTCATTATAATACTAAATGCATTCTCCTGTAATCTTTGTGATTGCAGATAGCAGGGATGGCTAGAGTTGGTCCACCGCAGTCGTCAAGTTTATAATCCTAGGCTCGTAGTTAATGTTTTTTTTTTGTAAAATATACGCTGGTTTGGGAACACAGGATAGCGTATCTGAAGCATGTACAGTTGCTTGTTTCCTATAAATAAATAATTCCAGTTTGATAATTTTGTTTGGTATATGCCGATTTGGGTATATTGAAAAATATAATCATACCATGTCTCACTTGAATGCCTTTAGTCACTACCTTCACTGTAACACGAAGAAAAAACTGTGCAATCTCAGAATGTGATAATAATCTTTATCGATTTTGTGTTTTTGGAAAGGGGTGTGACAAAAACTGTCTACAAAAACCATCTTCGGTCCCTTGAGCCAATTTTTGGTAAGTTTCTCCATATGCCCTTCATGAATGCTTATTTCCCACACATTTGTCATCTCCTTTCTGATATTGGTTAGGGCGGCTTTGTGTTTTACCAACCAAAGGGCATGTTTTCCCAACATATTCGTTTATTTTATGCCAATCTTATCAAAGAGGATAAAGCAAGCCCTACCAATCCATATACTCACCTTTGCACCTACCTCTATGTAAACACTATTATTTTACCGACAAAGATATCGCACATCTTTTTGGTATAGGTCGAGGTGATTTTATTTGTCCTAGACCCAGCTCTAGTTGGATTATGGAACAAGGTTTTACCCCTCAAGTCTTCCTGCCCATGGTTGTGGATCACGAGGTGGTAAACTTTGCTCTTACGCCCAAATATTCTCACTTGACTCTTGAGGCTAAAATCGTTCATTTACTTATTAACTATAGCATCCTTCCTCGGAGTGGTTCACGCACATACATATCATTTCATGATTGCTTCATGATGTGGTGTATTTTCACAGGCAAACGTCTTGATATTCCATCTCTAATGTGTAAGTGGATGTTTGCCGAAGAGGGTTCCACACGTCCGACCTTACCTTATGGTGCTCATCTTACTCCCCTCATTGAGTCTTTTGGTTTCTCACCATCTCCTTCCACGTTTCTTCCACCCAAACCAACCGACTTCTTCATCACCAAATCCTTAAAACTCATGGGCTACTACTTACATGGCAAAAATTGGGTTCCCAAAGTGGAATGACAACACAAGGTTCAACTGAAAGTACCTCCATTGGTTTCAGATAGTGAAGGGGAGGAAGAAGCACGCACTCCTAATTCCACGTCTGCCCTTACTCCTGCTGCTCCTCCTCTAGATCGCTCCACTTAGTTTTTTTTAAAGAAGTTGGTGAAATCTTTTACCAAAGAGATCAAAGGAGAATTCAAGAAAGTCCACAAACGCCTCACTCGCATAAAAGATGCTCTAGGTATTCCACCCTATCTCGCTTCTTCACATGATGCTGGCCATGATGATGATACTGGTACTGATGATGGCACCAACGGAGGTGATGACAAGGCCACCGATGACGATGACTCGTCTGGCTCTATGGCTTTTTGATCATGACAAAAAGGGAGAGGAGCATGTAGCAAAAGAAAAATAGTGTGCTTAAAACTTTTTGGGTTTAGATTAAGTTTAAAAACTTATGGTTAGTTGATGTATAACTTTTTGCTTATATGTATGCATGTTTTGGATGTTCAAACTTTGAATGCATGACTCATCATTTTTTGACATTGAATGGATGAATGTGAATGATATTTTGATATTCATGGTTCTTGAATATAAATGTGAATTGCTTACATTGCTCTTAAAAATGAACTCAAAACGGTTAAGTCTTCAAGAATATGCTATTTCACGATAACATAAGCTTTTGAACTCAAATGATGCAACTATGCATATCGTAAGGGGAGAGTTGTTCAAACTCTCAAACATGCTTATTCATTCATGCTTATTGTGAGGGAGAGTATTATATAGCTTTTCTACATTATTTTTCTCCTTGTTTTGTCATCATCAAAAAGGAGGAGATTGTTGGCTTAAACAAGATTTCAACGACTATTTTGATGATAACAAACCTAAGTATCTAATTGGGCAAATTGAGATTGTTTATGTTTAGCACCATTAAAGATACAAAGTGGAAGCCATTAAGCAAATTCAAGTCCAATATGTTGGCAACAAGTTTTTGGAGCAATGCAAAAGACGAAGAATTGAAGACTCAGTTTAAATTCTCATATGTATCAAAGTTAGGATCCATGTAAGTTCATAAATCTCATGATCATATAGTTTAAAGCTCATAGGAAATCAAAATTGGACCATATGACTCATGCATATCATTTTCCCAAAGGATAAAATGTTTTTGTAGCAACTAAAGTTGTTTTTAAACTAAGAGACATTTTATCAAATAAATCTAAAGTCCACCTTATGAAGGAGAGAGGCATCTCCGCCTATAAGGAGGGATTAGTGAAAATCCTCAAAGTGGGTTGCTTGGGGCAAAGACGTAGACTGGTGCGCCAAACCTTGTAAAAATCTCGATTTTATTTTCTCTATCCTTCAAACTCTTTATATTTATGTTTGATTGAATATTTTCTTATCCAAATACGATCAAGTGAAAATATGTTGTATGTTTTAAATTGAATATCTGAAAAGAAAATTTGAAATATTCAATTCACCTCCCCTCTTGGGATCACATTACACTCACAAGTTTTGCTCATCATAATTAATGGTTATTTTAATTATGTGATTCTGAGGAATAAAATGGCTTTTAATCCACTCGCTTCAATACTCAAACAAAACAAACTTATGGGGCCAAACTTTGTTAACTGAAAAAGAAATTTGGACATTATCTTAACTGTTGAGGATTATAAGTTTATATTAACTGAGATATGTCTACCAGTACCTGATGAGGGAGTGACCAAACAGGAAACCCAGGCTAATCAGAAGTGGCAGAAGGATTATCAGATGGCTCACTGTTACATTTTAGCTTTCATGTCAAATGTTTTGCAGCGTCAGCATCAATCTATGCCTAGTATCTATGATATGATTATGAATCTCAAAAAAATATTTGGGGATCAAAATTGTGCTGCTAGGCACCTTTGTTAGGGGTCATATTCTGAAGATGATCAGTCTTTTAAATGAACTAGACATCCTAGGAGCTGAAATTGACAGAAAAATCCAAGTCGATATCATACTCCAGTCACTACCTAGAAGTTTTAAGCAGTTCTGCCTGAACTATACTATGAATAAGCTCAGCTTTTTACTGGCAAAACTTCTTAAGAAACTTCAAACAGCCAAGGGTGTTCTTAGGAAGCCAGGTACTGCGTATGTGGCTGAAAAAGGTTCTTCCTCTAAGCCAAAAGGAAAGAAGAAGAAAAACGTTCAGACACAGGGAGGCATAGGTCCAAAAGCTGTTAAGGGACCAAAAGCTGGTGTGAAGAAGCTAAGAGGCAAGTGCTATCACTGTAACTAGTTTGGGCATTGAAAATAGAAGTGTCCGATTTTTCTCAGTAAGCAAAAAAAAGTAGGTAATTTCTGTTCACTGGTTGTTGAAACATGTTTAACGGTGTTATCTACCGGTACTTGATGTGTAGATATGGTATCACGTCCCAAACTCCGGGTCACGTGAAAAACCTAAAATCAAACATACACAACACCCAACCCGATGTTCACTCTCAGGTAAGAACGTACATGCGTAATATAAACGCCAGCTGTCTTATAATATAAAGGTTCCAACACCGATGACGTGTAATAACAATACATATTCAAAAAGATGCAAAAAAAGAAGACTACGTATCTTCCGCCCCTTCGGCTCCTCCGGGTCAACCTACGTGATCGGTACCTGAAAAATATTTCAAATTCCATATCGTGGGCTAAAGCTCAGTTGAAACTATACAAACATGAAATAAAAACTAAACATGCTAGGGAAAATAAAGTGCGATTTCTGACTCACAGGAGCCTTGAAAACGATTTGAAAACAATTTTATATCACAGCTAACACGAACCTTGAAAACGGTTTGAAAATATACAACGCTTCACATGTGATCTATGTACCTTCTCGGGCTTTCACTGAGGGTCCTCAGCACCAACTAATACACCTTCTTAGACTTTCACCGAGGGACCTCAGCCCCAACTAATGCACCATTAACCAGAGTTAACATTCACAGAACCACATTTCCATCGTTCATATTCCGTACACTTATGCATAAATAAAACCAGAGTTTTAGATACTGCAAGAAAGATCACATACTCGTCTTACAACATGCATGAAGAACACTAGAGTTTTAAATACACAAAACCACGAATAAACTTCACATAATGATGCCATCGCCACATAACCCGTCACGATAACACGTGCCACAAACCCAACATCCACTCACATGCCACACAACCGACGTCCATTCCCACGGACGACCATCAACATACAAAACCAAACCTAACCCGAAGGCCAACTCCAAACCTCCCACAATGATTTTCACAAAACACTGACGTTTTCAAAACCCACCGTTGAAAAGGATCAAAGACCCAAACACGCCACACACCCCACGACACGCCACATACCCCATGATGTGTAAACACCATGTCTAACAAATCCTCGTCACCCCCGAGGATGACAACAAAACATAACCCCCACAACCACAACATCTAAACATCTAAACACATGCAGTCAAGCACACGCAATCAATCTCACACGGTGATGCACCCTCTTTCCACGACTCTTAGGTATTCGATCCAATAGCTCTAATACCATGTTGTCATGCGCCAAACTCCGGGTCACGGAGAAAACCCAAAAACAAACACACACAACACCCAACCCGATGTTCACTCTCAGGTAAGAACATACATGCATAATATAATCGCCAACCGGCTAACAATACAAAGGTTCTAACACCGATGACGTGTAATAACAATACATGATCCAAAAAGATGTAAAAAAAAGAAGACTACATATCTTTCACACCTCTGGCTCTTCCGGATCAACCTGCGTGATTGGTACCTAAAAAATATTTTAAATCCCACACCATGAGCCAAAGCTCAACAAAAACTAGACAAACATGAAATAAAAGCTAAACATACTAGGGAAAATAAAGTGCAATTTTTGACTCACAAGAGTCTCGAAAATGGTTTGAAAACGGTTTTATATCACGGCTAACACGAGCTTTGAAAACGGTTCGAAAACATATAATGGTTCACATGCAATCCATGTACCTTCTCGAGCTACCACCAAGGGACTGCAGCCTCAAATAATGCACCTTCTCGGGCTTTCACCGAGGGACCTCAGCCCCAACTAATGCACCTTCTCGGACTTTCACCGAGAGACCTCAATCCCAAGTAATGCACTATTAACTAGAGTTAACATTCACAGAACTACATCTCCACCATTCATATTCCGTACACTTATGCAAAAATAAAACCAGAGTTTTAGACACCGCAAGCAAGATCACATACTCATCTTACAACATGCATAAATAACACTAGAGTTTTAAATACACAAAACTACGAATAAACTTCACATAGCGATGCCACCGCCACATAACCCGTCATGATAACACGTACTATATACCCAACATCCACTCACATGCCACACAGTCGACCATCAACCTACAAAACCAAACCTAGCCTGATGGCCAACTCCAAACCTCCCACAACATTTTTCACAAAACAGCGATGTTTTCAAAACCCACCTTTGAAAAGGAACAAAGACCCAAACACGCCACACACCCCACGACATGCCACACACCCCATGATGTGTAAACTGTTAGGGTTGGTATACTGAAAATCATGTTTTTAGTATTTAATTTTATTTTTAATAAAATTAGTTTTCTATTTTAT
>JAOTRH010041352.1:0-20169 GCA_034768845.1 Heliamphora exappendiculata
TATATTACTATTTCAAACTTTGCCTCATCTTATTATTAATATTGTATTTGTTTGTAACAAATTTGATTATTTATCTAATTTGAAGGATTAATAACTTAAACTTCATGGAACTAGGGATTAATTATTCTATATTTACTTGGATAACTTGTCACTATATTCTCGTACTTTAAACCCACATGTTAATGCTGGGATCTTAATGGCCTCAGTATTTCTCAAGAAACCTGAAAATATGAAAAATTCTTCGACACTTGTAGGGCCCTAGCATATAACTTTTTAATGCTTAAGTTAGCAATTAGGATGAGAATATGAGATTGATATGCATGTGGTACTTGTGAAAAGATGTTCTTGTTGGAGGCAAACTGCTAAGATCATTATTTTTATAAACGATTTTACAAAAAAATAAAACTGAACGAATAATCACTGAAACATGCTTCAGATAAAAATTTTAATATCGAAAGATAAAAAATAAAACCCGTGCTACCACAGTTAATTTAGATGAATACCTTTTTAGTCGATTCTTCAACTACGATTTTTGATTCCCAAGTTAAAACTACGATCAGACCTTCTACTGTATTTTCGATGCGATTTTCAAACGTAGTATGTACTACGATCTTTCAAAAATTGATACCGGCAGAACCTGGTCAACCTTAGTCTTAAAAGACGAGTTATGAATATGGTTCAACTTAACCGCATATTTATAGGGTTACAGTAAGGACCTGTGGAGTAATTATGATAAAGACTTCTAATATAATCTAAATACCTATCCAGTGTTTTTTGCAATTAAGCAAAGCTCTCAACGGTATCTGTAAGTACGAAAGTCTTGCAGCGATTTCTACAATTTTCATAAAACACTAAATTATAGTTCACATCACTAAAAAATTGTAATTGCACTCTAAGTTATAATCTTAAGGTCATCTTACATTGAGCTCATATTATTAAATACTTAACTTATCTTCTCACGTTAAAATTCTTGATACTCGCTAATTAAATTTAACTACTGACAATTTAATTTAATCGATATCTTTAAATTTTTTAAGTCGTTCTGCTTAACTTATCTGATTACCGGATAATCAAATCTACCTATAAGATTTTGCGCCGTCAAAACTTATAAATTTTCTTAAGGGGGTATCGTCAATCCCAAACCATCGAGACGTGGATTCCATCAATAATTAATATTCACTATATAATTAATATCGCTATCCAACTCATTGGGAATATAAACCCATATAAGATCGCACCCTCCAATGAATCAAACAGCGAATATTAAATATACGAAAATAATAATTATTTTAGGATTAAAAGTATAAGCACTGTCATAATAAGCTTGGAGTGTGAATTAATTTATATAATCAGTATAAAATTAATTACTCCAATGTGTTATGTTCAATAGACATAAAGTGTATTAACATAGAGAGTCAAAACTATAGACGACGCTATTATCTGTTCCTGATAACTAAGACTGACCTACTAAAATTCTGTGCAGCCGTACCAATGGTATGTCCATTTTCATCTAAACTGTGAACAAAAATTTATATTCAGCAAGAATTTATAATCTGATTTTCTGTGTACAAGTCGTGCTATACACACCAGATTAAATACTGTACATAATAAAGGACCTCTATGTATAATATTAAAAAATGATATTGCATACATTGCTCATTAAGATTATCGTAAAATAGAAAAATAATTTTATTAAAATATAATTAAATATTAAAACTAAAATAATTTTTTCTTATCTCTCGAAGGTGTGGCGATTCTCTCAAAGTAACGGATTTACAGAGAAATTACTTGTGCCAATTAGCAGTGAGATGATTCCTTTTTGGCTAACCAGGCTGGCTCGGTGCAGGACTGATCGATCCCCTGGTGAGTTGCTTGGCTTACTTGGGCCGTCTTTGTGTACTTAATCGGTAATTCCTGACTATCTCATGCGTCGATCTCCTCATCACCGCATATCAAACATGAGCACATTTTCCTATCCATTCTCATGCCCTTAATTTAGTATATTATAACTATATGATTGAATTATATTTAAATTCAAGAAAATAAACGATTCCTTATTAAATAGTATTTTTCATTCACCTTTAAAGATAAATGTAAATTGATTATTCAGTCTATTGCACAGAGGCCATATATATTTCATCTACATGGGATAAAAAAAGAGTTAATAGATATATCAATTATTTTGAATTGATATGTTAAAGTGATAAACTCAGTTAATTTAAGATAAGTCCTACGTGAATTTTAATTCCCTAAAAGATAGAGATAAATGATATCTCTATCCCTCTTCCTCCAATCTATAAATACAAGTAAGATGTATTGTTTACAATAATTAGATTTATGTCTCTCTCTTAATTCTCTTTGGGGCACCATCTTAGCTCTAGGACTTTGGAACGTGTGAATTCGTATAGAATTCTAGTAGTCACTCTACTCGGTGAGAAAAGCTCATGGGAGGCTCAGAAAAGGAGCTCATAAATCAAGAAGCTCGATCCAAAATTTTGTGTTTGATCGCAAGAGGTATTATTATTATTGTTATTATTATTATTATTTTTTTTGTCCAATAGTAGTATCAGAGCAAGGTTAAATATTTGTTTTCGCCCTTTATATGCACAAAAAAAAGAGAGAAAACTTTTGAAATGTTGAGACGCTAGTGTTTCAAGTCCAACTCTGGTGTTGAATTCGGAAATTTGTGATTATTCTCAAATTTTTGATAATGGGTTGAGATGTGCCTGTTTGAATCTTATAATTTTTTTTGAAAATGAATTTAATGCATCTCTCACTCATTCCTACCCAAGAGGATAATTATGCAGTTCAGACTTGGAAGGATGGATTGGCTAATCCATTCTGTTACTGGGAGATGATCATGCAGCATGAAATAAATTATTCATCCTTTTACGTAGCTCCAAACAGGACGTTGCATTTGAGTATATATGCCTCAGTTAAGATCAAACCATGCAACGTCTCCTTTGGAATTTTAGTTTTGAGGAACAACAGATTCTTTAAAGTTGCTTATGAAAAAAAATCAAATAATTGTTAAGTATTTATATATCACTTTTATTATGGACATTTGATTAGTTCAAATCAAATAATTATTTTTAGTGTTTATATGTGAGGCTCGATCCCTTTTTATTTTGTAATATTTTATCGATATGTTGTAATTTGCATGTGGTTGCTATTAAGTGGTTTATTCCTATGTGGTGTATGCATGTTATAGCTTCAAAATGCAAAATAGAATTAATCCCGGACCGTTAGGATATTGTGGTGCAAAAGTTAAAATTTTCTGGGCTGGAATGCTTAATCGGTCTGCCGGGGTTAAGTGTGCGCGGGACAGACAAAAATATTAGTTTTTGGTTCCAAGCTTCCAAAACAAGTTTCTCTCTCTCTCTCTCTTAGTAAAATGGAACCCTAGACTTCTCTCTAGAAACTTCTTTGCTTCGGGTGTATTTTTGTCGTTGTGGGAGTGGAACGGTATTGTGCACGTCGAGTGCTTCGCATCCATTCGAACGAAATCTCATTTCAATGCCGTTGGTTTTTTGCGAAAAGTTAAAGTATCGAGTTTTTAACTCTCTACGGTAGAATTCTAGACTATCTTATTTTAAAAGAGTGTTACATGTGATTATCTACATTTTAATAGTGTTTTGAATGCTATAAATGTTGAATTTTGAGATTAAACCTTGTTTGGTTGGTTAAAAAGTATGTTTTGAGTTTGTAAGGTTTATTACAAAATTGGTGGATGCATGTATATATAGTTTTTATGAATATGTGTTTTGAAAACGGGAGAAAATTATGTAATTGTTGCAACAACATGAATTTTGATATTAAGAGCTAAACTTTGGGGTTGAGCATGGGTTTTTAAAATGTTTAGCTGAATAAAGAATAGCTTTGTGCAAAAATATTGGTTTGTCTCTATGATCTTGGATGGTTTGACTATGTGCTTTTAATCGAATTAATGGTTAAGCTGTGTGCCTTTAATGATTTTATTAATGTTCCGTAACAATGTAGTGGATGTGGGGTTCAATTACGCCTCGGTGAAAGTCTAAAAATTTATGCAAATAGGTGCTTTGCTCTTTCGGGTTAATTCCCGTAAATGAAGTGGTTGCTCCAATAGGAGCTGTTTGTTGTTGTAGCAAGGTATAGAACTTGTCATTGCCTAGCGGGCCATTGGATGCCCTAGACCTAGGTCAATAGACGAGAGTCTATGCTTGCTATAATTGTCCTAGGTACGACAATGTCGATACGTGTAAATTATTGTGATTGTGTACATCTTTTTAGTTTGAAAATCTTGTGGAGAACTAAAATGATTCTTGTAGTGTTTCCAAGTTGTGAGATGTTGTTGGATTATGTGAACACTCATGATTTTAAAGGAAAATCGTTTTAAAAAGGCTTGTGTGGTTGAGTTGATCATATAATTGGTAATTACATATTACGCTTTTAATTCATGTTAGTCTATTCCTATTAGGTTTCGGCTCACGTTGTTGGATTTAAACAATTTCAGGTGACCCAGATTATTAGGCATGATGTGGTGAAGTTTGGAGGGTGAAGGCTAATTAGAGAACTTGTAGCTTTCGTATTTTTGGTTATTTTGAATCATGTAATCATTATAAGAGGTATTGTACATGATAGCATATGTTTTGTAAGCCTTAAAGTTATAGTTGCAACACATGTATGTTGTATGAGAACGAGAGAAATCTTAGGTGGTTGTATTGGTTCCATTGTCGTTTGAAGCAGTTTTTGGTTGAGAGATATTAATGTTATATAAACAGTTTTTGGTGAGTTTTTTGTTTAATTTCAACTCATGAGCCTCGAGAAAGGTTTTGGATCAAGTTTTGGCACTTATAAAGTTATTCCTTTTTTCCTTGAATGTGTTGAAAAAGCTAGCAAATTTTCCAAGTGTTTGATTTTAAAGATTTAGCTTTTGAAAGGTGTTTCAAGGACAGACCGCTTGATGGACCGATCAATCGGTCTAACAAGCGGTCTTATGCATGCCTCGATTATTTGTAGGTAGGGAGAAAAATTGAGCACTGTTAAGGACCGTTCGATCGGTTTGAGCAGATTTTTTTTGAAAAACCTTGTTGGTTTGTTTTAAAGGCTTGGCTCTCGGGATCTTAAACTTATTCTTTTGAGTTATCCTTTCACTTGAAATAAATCCTCGAAAGTGCACTTTTTAGAGGTTCTCAATTCGTTTTTGGGTTAGGTACTTTAACCTTTCGAGTTTGGATAGTTTTGGTCGATCTTGGTATTATGAAATGGATTTTTTTTTGGTGGTTCATGTGACCCAAGTTTTAGGGCGTGACATATTGGTATCAGCGCCTTCGGTTCGAAAACCTAAGAACCGTGAAAAGAGGTTGCATCACCTTGTGAGAAAAGTTGCATGTGCTTGACTTGCTTGTGTTTAAAATATTTTGATAAGCATGAGAATGTTGTGTTATACATGAGCATAGAGGTTAGACCTTATGATTGATTTTTCTTACCTTAAGGCGTTTGGATTAACTAACTTGGAAGCCAAGTTAAAAATGCGTTTGGTCGACGTACTTTCTAGCAAGAAATCTGAGTGGGTCACTCAAATTGACTTATCTCTCTTGTTGGTACTCCTCGGTACGTGGAATTTATTTACTGATCTTAAATAGATAAGTATTAGCATGATTATGTGACATGTGCTAGTAATGGCATGATGAATCGAATCTTATGTCATTATGTTCTGTGTGTGTTTTTTATATAGAGGTTATGTTTTTGCGGAGAGGACGAGGCTATGGTCGGGGTCGTGGTTGCGGTTTAGGCCAAGGGAATGTGCCAATCCTTGATGCCAAGGATGCTAATGTTCCCCAAGGACCAGTAGACATGGTAGATCTATTTCGTGAGATGGTGGGTTCCATCTGCCAGTTAGCTGAGGTCGCTAAGGGAGGGGTAAGAGTACTTAAGCAGAGGGCAACCGTTGAAATGCGTCAGTTCCAACGTCTTAACCCTTCTACCTTTGTCGGCGATCTCGATCCCAAATTGGCCACTGAATGGCTAGAGCTCGTGACCAGGATCTTAGACACTTTGCAGATAGTCAAGGATGACTTAAGTGTTACGTTTGCCGCACCAGCTGAGGGGTGACGCCCATTAGTGGTGGAAGTTTGCTAGAGAACTACTGTGGAGGATACGTGAGTTGCTTTTACGAAAGTGTTTCTAAATAAATACTTTCCTGAGTCTTCTAGGAACATCTATAGAGAGAAGTTCATTTTTCTCACCTAGGGGATGATGAGTGTTGTACAGTACGAAGCTAGGTTTATCAATTTGTTTTGCTTCACACAGGAATCTGTGGCCATAGATGACCTACGTTCAAAGAGGTTTGAGCGGGATTTGAGACCCGCGATCAGGAAAAGTGTGGCAGGATTAAGGTTATGTGTTTTTACTAAGTTGGTGGAATTTGTAGTCACCATTGAGAATACTCTGAATGAGACCCGTAAGGCTAGAGAGACTAGAGCACTACAAGGAGGAGTGAGTGCACAGTCAGGTGAGCACCGCAACGAGAGATAGAGGTCATCTGGTCCCAGTTCTTATCCTACTTAGTCATACCAGTAGTTTTCTGCACCGGCACCCTCCGTGGCTTCGTCGAGATGATCAGAGCAAAGAGAACTCATTTGTTATCAGTGCAGACAACCAAGACATCGTGCAGTGGAATGCCCATTAAGGGGACAACCTTATAGTTCTATACCTGTTCAATCCTAATGGAGAGGGCCACCAGTATGCTTTGGGTATGGTTAGCTAGGGAATTTTTGCTGGAATGCCCCCAGAAAGGGAGTGCACAGAGCATGGAAGGTGCACAACTTGTTCAGTCGGCACAGAGACGACTGACTTACCGACAGCCACAACAGCAGCCAGCAGCTTAGACTTTTAGGGTTACAGAAGGGGCACTTCAGCCTAATCAATACGACAACTCACAGCACAGAGCCACGGTGGACAAACTAGGGAACTGTAGGGGTGAGTGTTTACCCTTATTGATTTGAGCTCTTCGAAGGCACCGGTTGTGCCTAACTCTTTAGCAACTACTTCAGTCATCAGAGGTATTCTCTTAGTGTACTGTTTATGGGCAAGTGTTTTATCAGCACGGGAGCATCGCATTTTTTTATTTCATCTGCTTTTGCATCTACTCTGGAGTTAGAGATAGACACATTGGGTAGCATGCTGTGTGTAGAGATTTCGATTAGTGGGAACATAGTGTTGGGACGAGTCTGTAGATCTTATCAGTTAGAGATCGTCGGTCTCTAGCTAGAGTTTAATTTTATCATTCTCAATATGACCACGTTTGATTTCATCTTAGGGATGGATTGACTGACCATGTATCATTCCTATATCGATTCTGTTCGACGAAGGGTATCGATTTGTACACCTGAGGGTAATTATTTTTGTTTTGTGGGTGATCGAGATGATGATTTAGAGTCCATGCCTAATGTTACATGCAAAACTAAGGAAACCTTAATTTTCTCATTTCTGCTCTCACGTTGGATAAGGCTGTTGGTGTCCGAGGTGAGTTTTTCCTATAATTTGTGACTATCTAGATGTATTTTCTTACGATTTATTCGAGTTGCCACCACCTCGTGAGGTAGAGTTTTTTTATCAATCTTGTTCCAAGAGTCACTTCTATTTCGATGCCATCTTATCATTTCGCACCGGAAGAGTTGCTTGAGCTTAAGGTACAGCTTCATGAATTACTAGATAAGGGATTTGTACGCTCAAGTACGTCCCCGTAGGGAGCTTCGGCCTTGTTTGCCAAAAAAAAAGATGGGTCCTTGAGGTTATGCATTGATTATCGAAAGTTGAACCAAGTGACAGTGAAAAACAAGTATCCTATGCCGATGATTGATGATTTGTTCGATTAATTAAAGGGTTCGAGTTATTTTTCGAAGATTGACTAGAGGTCAGTGTACCACCAGTTGAGGATCAAGGAACAGGATATACCAAAGACTACCTTGTGGACTCATTATAGTCATTACGAGTTTTTAGTTATGCCATTCGGTTTGACGAATACACCTGCGACATTAATGAACTTGATAGCCGCATATTCCATCAGTATCTTGACAATTTTGTAGTCCTGTTTGTGGACGACATTCTTATCTACTCACTATTGAGGGAGATACACGAAGAACATTTATTTATTACTCTGCAGCTTTTAAGGGAAGCATCGATTGCATGCAAAATTTAAGAAGTGTGAGTTTTGGATGCCTAAGGTGAAGTTTCTTGGACATGTGGTGCTAGGAGATGGAGTATCTGTAGATTATTTAAAGATTGATGTAGTAATGAGTTAGGAACGACCGAAGGACGTGTTTGAGATTCGTAGCTTTCAGGGTTTGGCAGGCTACTACCGACGATTCGGGAAAGACTTTTCTCAACTTTTCGCGCCGATGACTTGGCTTACATGGAAGGGAGACAAGTTTGTTTGGAATGGGTCTTGTGAGTTAGCATTCTAGGAGCTAAAGAATAGATTGACAAGTGCGCCAATGTTGGTCATTCCGGAACGAGGTGTGGGTTTCGCAGTTTATTGTGAAGCTTCGCATGATGGCTTGGGATGTGCGTTGATGTAGGAGGGTAAAGTTGTGGTTTATTGATCTCGACAGCTGAAGACTGAGGAACATAACTATCTGACACATGACTTAGAGTTTGCAGTAGTGGTTTTTGCCTTGAAGGCATGGCGGCACTATTTTTACAGTGAGCATTTTGAGGTTTTTTTCCGATCATAAGAGCTTGAAATACTTATTTTCTCATAATGACCTAAATCTACGCCATCGACGGTGGAAGGAGTTTATGGAGGACTATGATTTTGATCTGCAGTATCACCTAGGAAGGCTAATGTCGTGGCCGATGCACTTAGTAGGAGATCTCATGGTTCGTTAGCTGCTATTGCTAGGCGATAGTGGGACATGCTTCAGGAGGTTGTTGAGTTTGATTTATGCCTCAAAGATACAGAGGAAGGTGCTACCTTAATTTTAGTAGTTTTGCAACCCATGCTGGTTACTCGTGTTCTGGAGGCTCAATAGATAGATCAAGAAGCTCAAATGCTATAAGATCGTATTGCTAGTGGGAAAGACACCAAGAGATGGGTTGTGAGCCCAGATTACAGTTTGAGATTTACTGGGAGAGCATTTTGTGTCAAATTCGTGCCGTGACGATGTGTTATGTGATTTTCACCATTCTCATCTTGTAGTGCACTTTGGAGGCACCAAGATATATCATGATTTACACTAACAATTTTGGTGAAAAAGAATAAAGAGAGATGTAGCTCAGTTTGTTTTTCGGTGCCTTACTTGTCAGCAAGTGAAGGTAGAGCGTCAGAGGCCAGTAGGGTTGCTCCAGCTATTGTTGGTATTAGAATGGAAGTGAGAGAACGCCATAATGGAATTTGTATTTGGACTACCTGGATTTCCTAAGGGACATAACGTTATTTGGGTAGTGGTTGACAGATTGACGAATTCTGCACACTTTGTTCCTATACGTGTGAAGGATTCTGTGGACAAGTTAAGTAAGTTGTATGTTAGTGAGATTGTTCGGTTACATGGGGTGTTGGTATCTATTGTTTTCGATCGAGACTCGTGCTTTACGTCACGCTTTTGGAAGAGTCTTCAGTCAACTTTGGGGACGAATTGCTTTTTAGCACTGCTTTTCATCTTCAGACGGACAGTCAGTCCGAACGCACGATACAAATCATGGAGAGCATGCTGAGAGGTTGTACGGACAGTCAGTCCGAACGCACGATACAGATCATAAAGGACATGCTGAGAGGTTGTGTACTAGATTTTTGGAGTTCTTGAGAGGGTCATTTACCATTAACGGAGTTTGCGTATAATAATAACTATCAGTTCAATATTGGGATGTCACCTTTCGAGGCCTTGTATAGCAGGCCGTGTAGGTCGTTGACATGTTGGGTAGATGCAGGAGAAGCGATAGTTTTGAGACTCGACTTGGTGCGGTAGACAACAGAAAAGATTACCATGATTCTCAAATGCTTGGTGACGGCCCAAAGCCGTTAGAAGAATTACGCAGATCAAAGGAAGAAGCCTTTGGAGTTTGGTGTGGGAGACCACGTCTTCTTAAAAGTTTTGCTACGCAGATGTTTAATGAGGTTTAACCATAGCGGGAAGTTATCGCCACGCTTTATAAGGCCATTTAAAATCCTTGAGAGGATTAGAGAGGTGGCATACCATTTGATCTTACCTCCTCATTATCATCAGTGCACAATGTGTTTCATATTTCTATGCTTTGAAAGTGCGAGCTTGACCCGTCACATATTTTAGATTGGGCTGAATTGCGGGTGGACGAGGATATTTCTTTTGAGGAACTACCCGTGAGGATTTTGGACATGAAAGAACAACTGTTGAGAGGGAGAACGATTGCATGCGTCAAGATTTTGTGACATTATCACGTAGTCAAGGAAGTTACCTGGGAGTTTGAGTCCAAAGTCTGTGTTAGGTACCCAGAGTTGTTTTCTTCTTGACCGCGTAGTAAATTTTAGGGGCAAAATTCCTTAAAGGGGAAGATTTGTGAGGCTCGATTCTTTTTTATTTTGCAATATTTTATCGACGTGTTATAATTTTCATATGGTTGCTATCAAGTGGTTTAATCATATGTGGTGTATGCATGTTGTGGCTTAGAATGTTTGATAGAATTAATCCTGGACCATTAGATCATTGTGGTGCAAAAGTTAAAATTTTCTCGGTAAGACCGCTCGATAGGTCTGTCAGAATTAAGTGTACGCGGGACAGACAAAACATTGATTTTCGGTCCCAAATTTCTAAAACAAGTTTCTCTCTCTCTCTCTCTCTCTCTCTCTATCTCTCTCTCTCTCTCTCTCTCGGAGTAAAATGGAACCCTAGACTTCCCTCTATAAACTTCCTTGCTCTGTGTGTGATTTTTGGCATTTCTAGAGTGGAACGATGTTGTGCATGTTGAGGGCTTTGCATCTATCTGAACAGAATCTCGATTTGTTGACGTTGGTTTTTCACGGGAAGTTAAAGCGTCAAGTTTTTAACTCTCCGCGGTAGAATTTTAGACTATCTTTCTTTAAAAGGGTATGATATGTGATTATACGCATTTTTACCGTGTTTAAATGTTATAAATGTTAGATTTTGAGATTAAACTTTATTTTGGTTGGTTAAAAAGTATGTTAAAAGTTTTTAAGATTTATTTTAAAGTTGGTGGATGCATGTATATACGGTTTTCATGAATATGTGTTTTGAAAACCAAAGAAAATTATGTGATTGTTGCAAAAACATAAATTTTGGTGTTTGGAGTTGACTATTGGGGTTAAGCATGGGTTTTTAAAATGCTTGGTTGAATTGTGAATAGTTTTGTGCAAAAAGATTGGTTTACCTCCATGATTTTAGATGATTTAGCTATGTGCTTTTAATCAAATTAATAGTTAGGTTATATGCCTTTAATGATTTTATGAATGTACCGTAACAATGTGATAGATGTAGGCTTCAATTACACCTTGGTGAAAGTCTAAAAATTTACATAAATAAGTACTTCGATCCTTCGGGTTAATCTCCGTAAATAAAGAGATTGTCTAAATGGGAGGCGTTTGTTATTGTGGCAATGTATAAAATTTGTCATTGCCTAGCCGGCCATTAGATGCCCCGGACCTAGGTCAATAGACGAGAGTCTATACTTGCTACTATTGTCCTATGCGCTATAATGTCGATACATGTAAATCATTATGGATGTGTAAATCTTTTTGGTTTGAAAATTTTGTGAAGAACTAAAATGATTCTTGTAGTGTTCACAAGATTATGTGAACACTTGTGGTTTTGAAAGAAAACCGTTTTAAAAAGGCTTGCGTTGTTGAGTTGTTCATATAACTTGTAATTATACGTTACGCTTTTAATTTATGTTAGTCCATTCCTATTGGGTTTCGACTTATGTTGTTGGATTTAAATAATTTCAGGTAACCCATATCATTAGGCTTGATGTGGTGAAGTTTCGAGAGTGATGGCTGATTAGAGAACTTGTAGCTTTCATATTTTTGGTTATTTTGGATCGTGTAATTGTTGTAAGATGTTTTGTACATGATAGCATATGTTTTGTAAGCCTTAAAGTTATTGTTGCAACGCATGTATGTTGTATGAGAACAAGAGAAATCTTTGGTGATTGTATTGGTTCCATTGTCGTTTGAAATAGTTTTTGGTTGGGTGATATTAATGTTATATAAATGGTTTTCGGTGGCTTTGTTGTTTGATTTCAATTCATGCGCCTCGAGGGAGGTTTTGGATAAAGTTTTAGCACTTCTAAAGTTATTCTTTTTTACCTTGAATGTGTTGAAAAAGCTAGCAAATTTTCGAAGGTTTGATTTCAAAGGTTTAGCTTTTAAAAGGTGGTCCAGGGCTAGACCGCTCGATGTACTGATCAATCGGTCTATCAAGCGGGTCTTATACTTGCCTCAGTTGTTTGCAGGTAGGGAGAAAAACTAACACTGTTAAGGACTGCTCGATTGGTCCCCAGACTGATCGATTGATCTGGGCAGATTTGTTTTTAAAAAAACCTTGTTGGTTTGTTTTAAAAACTTGGCTCTCGGGACTTTAAACCTATTCTTTTTTGTTATCCTTTTACCTAAAATAAATCATTGAAAATGCACTTTCCAAAGGTTCTCAATTCGTTTTTGGGCTAGGTACTTTAACCGTTCGAGTTTGGATAGTTTTGATAGATCTTGGTATTATAAAACGGATTTTTCTTTTGTGGTTCACATGACTCAGATTTTTTGGCGTAATATTATATATCACTTTCGTTATCGATCATTTGATTAGTTCAAATCTAATAAATAAATAAGTGATTATATATCACTTTTATCATCGCCATTTGATTAGTTCAAATCAAATAATTGTTGAGTATTTATATATCACTTTTATTATCGTCATTTGATTAGTTCAAATCAAATATTTGTTAGGTGTTTATAAATCACTTTCATTATCGTCATTTGATTAGTTCAAAATATGATGTATATGTTATTGAATGGAATTAGCATTAGTGTTTTTTTTTCTAATAAAATTTTAGTATATTATCTATCATTCTAAAATAATTATTTGAATACAAAAGATGTGCGGCATCCCTATTTGTTTATCAGTCAATTAAAATTAATGTATTAAGTTCTTTTTGGGTCTATAATCATTTTGATGTAAAATTATTCAAAGACTTGAAAAGGATGTTTCACACTAATTTTGTAAAAGCTGAATCATTTTGCAATAATATATTAAAATACCAATGGAGTCCTAGCTGGGCTCAATTATATTTTATATGCATGAATTGTGAATAATGGAAGTAATTTTTCATATTTTATTCTAAATTAACTAGATATTTAATTCTCATTTACATTACGAGAAATGATTATTAGCACTTAAAATGCAAAATTTTTGATCTTATAATGTAGAAAAGAATTATTAACGATTTAATAATTTAGAATAAAATATTGAGATATGTGCCTAATTAATTAATTAATTCTTGTGCAATGTATATAGAGCAATGGCTTCCAAGAATATTGTTGCCCACCTTGTTAAGGGAGAGAAACTGAATGGAGTAAACTATGATATATAGCATAGAAAGGTTCAGTACCTTTTCAATGAGCAAGAGTGGCTTGAACACTTGACTAGTAACATGACCCCACCTGAGTCAAGGACCACTATCCAGCACCATCGCGACTAAGAAGCCTATGATAATTGGATAAATAAGGACAAAAGTGCATGCTACACCATGCTGAGTTACATGCATGATGATCTTCTTTGGGAATTTGGGAATTTTCCAACTACCAAATAAATGTGGGACCAGTTGCGATTGAAGTATGGAGGGACGATAGCAACTAGGTTGCATGCCCTTGCTTTAAAGTTCAATCAGTATGTGATGGACTCAAAGCACACTATGACTGAGGGTGATGTCAGCCATGATCAGAGAAATGAAGGCAGCCGGTAATAATATCACTAAAGAGCAGCAAAATCTAGCAGGCATCAGACCCCTCCCTGACCCTTATGGGGGCAGGTGAAATTAGTTCTAATGCATAATGAAGGAATCAAGACTTTTGATGACATCACACGACACCTAGAGCAACTCGTACCCAACCTTAAACGATCCCTTGGATTCCAAATCGGCCCTTTTTATATATATATCACAAAACGCACGCACGAGTCCAACCCCAAGGGTTCCTCTCGTCCAACCCGTATCATTATACATTTTCATTATTCACATATTCAATACAATAGGGCTCAAACTTTGAATTGATCGTTATATGGCACCAACTTCACAAATTCATTGGTTTTATCCAACGAAATCGCACTTTCGGCTCGACATCAACTAGTGTCACCTAAATTCATGAAATAAAGCTCACAATAAGTTGTAATAACTCCCAATTTAATCATTAATCATATCAATTTCATTATACCAATGCTTTAAATCCAAATTCCCAATTTCCATGGTTTAAATCAAGTCCCAAACCCTAGATTCTCATTTTTTTGTTTCAATCATAAGAAAGAACAATATCAAGATAGAATGAAGTTAAATCCCTCATAAATCCAAAATCTGGCCTCCATTATCATCAAACTCAACTTAGGGTTTCAAGAGAACTCAAATTTCATGTTCGCATATTCATAAACTTAAAATATACGACATATATCACATAAACATTCAAAGAAAGTTTTGAATCCTACCTTTGAGATGCTAGATCCACGAGAAAAAGCTTCACACAAGCTCCAATCACGAAGATCTCCAACCACGTGGTGCGAATATCATCTTCCAATACCAAAATCGGCTCTCCAACGGTTGAATTGCCAAGAGGAACGCAAGAAACTCACCCCAAAGAGGCTAAACAAACCTCTATAAGCTTTCCAACCTAAACCCTAACCTTCACCCTTGCTTTAGAGAGAGAGAGAGAGAGAGAGGAATGAAAGGAATGAAAGAAAAGGGTCTACGCGACCCTTAAAAAAATAGATCTGCGACAGCCCGCTCGAGCATACCCCCACCGCTCGAGCGGTCACCCTCCAGCAACTCTCTGCCACTCCACTGCTTGAGCGGTCAGGACCCCGCTCGAGCGGTCAATCCTGAACTGCGATCTCTCTTTTTTTAGATAATTAAATGTAGCATAAAAGAAAAAAAAAATACATGAAAAATAAGGCTACAACTGCGATCTCCATCTTCACTAAGACTACAATTGAGCCATACAACCATACAGGTCACCCAACCGAATTTTTCTGCATAATTCCACCTTCAACCATCACTACGAACATGTACTAGTTCAAAAATGAACTTTCGTGCATGATTTATATTCCCAAACATTTCCACGAGACATAACATATATATTTTAATTAAATTTTCAAAATTAACTAGGGTCCGAATCGTTACACTAGGTGCTTCACCACACATGTACCTATAAAAGAATACAATTTAGGCAAACATATCATGGAAAAAGAATTGCACAAGTTGTGCAGAAATTAGGCATGGCTTTCATGACTGCCATCATGATAAAATGGCATGGGTTCTTCTGTTCTTCCTAACCAGCAGCAACCTAATTTTTTTCTAGCAATCTTTATTATACAAACCTCATTTTTCTTAGGACAAACTTATAAACCTAATGCACCCATAGGATGGTTCAAAGCATTGAGAATCATGTTTTTAAGAGTCGTACGATTTAATTGGCAGAAAAATAGAAATCGTACGAATCAAGGGTTACGTGAATTGCCAAGTAGGGAGAAAGATTAAGTTCGAATTTTAAAGTTTCAAATTAAGGTTAGTGAAGTTCAAATGACCTCTGAGTGTACGTGGTGTCAAAATATTAGGACGTGATAATTGCTTGTAGAGTCATTTATGCTGCACCAAAGAAGAGGAGATGAAGAAGAAGAAGACAGTGAAGGGGAAGAAATAGGAATCAAACCCAATATCAATACCAATACCAATACCAATCAATCCCAATACCCATTTCAATTCTTCAATTCTCAAATCATAGTCTCTCTTGAACCATAATGTAAAAGCAAACTAACATAATTTGATAATGAAAACAAAGTAAAATAAGAAATAAAATCATAAAAATTCAACTTTATAAATAAATTAGAATATATAAAATAAATTGTAAATTTTCATCAAATTCCTTTTTGGGCCTCATGAATAAGAGTCTTCATTCCTTGTTGGATACATGTAACTCTTTTTGGGAAGCTTTTTGGAATTGTTTGGGTAATGCATGATATGTTATTATTTCTTTCTATTTATTTCTTATTTGATTATGAAACTATCCATAGTGTCTGTAACTTTATCTATGTTGGATGGGATTTAAGTAAATAAGTATGAACTATGAAATAAAGCCTGATGCTTTTGGTGCTTGTCAATTAATCTGCAGAAATTGTCTTCAACTTTCATTCTACAGGAGGAAGATTTATATGAAATTAATGTCCCATTGAAATTCATAACCGCTGTAGGTGCTAGAATTCATGGGTTGGCATGCTGGTTTGATGTATTGTTTAATGGAAGGTAATCAATTGATATTGATTAATAATGTTCGTATTTGCATTAACTTTTTATTGTGAATGTTATATATATTTACTTTGGAATAAATTTTTAAAAACATTTATGAATACTGCGTGGATGAACGATCTTTATTTACACACAAGTTGGCTTTTTTATTTTGTGGGCTGGCGATGTTTGTATTAGTTTGTATATTTAATGCATTGATAAATATGTTTTAATTATCATTTTGAATTTAAAAATCAGAAGTCACAAGTTTATATGTTTATATTCAGGCTTTAAGTTTATTTTGTAGAGTCGCAATGGTGTGCACTAATTCGTGATTGGTATTTATGCATTTGTGAATAAATATTAATAATTATTTTGAATGTAAAAATAAAAAGTTGTAGGTTATATGTATGAAGTGATAAAAATTACTATAATAACAAATATTTAAAAAATAATAATTTTTGCCCACCATTTATTTAGTTGGCAATTTTTTTTAAACAAGAAAAACCTTTTGCCGACCAAAAGTTTTGCTCGCAAAAAACAACTTTCACCGACCAAATATTTTAGTCGCTAAAGATTTCAATTTTTTAAAATCTTTGGCCGACTAAATTTATTGGTCGCCAATCAACACTTTTGTCGATCAAAATTCTTTGGTAACAAAATTATTTGTTGACGAAGGTATAGATACATTTACCTAATGTATCGTAAGTCTGAATGCATTAAGAAATTCAAAAAATTTAAAGCGGAGGCGGAGAAGCGTCTGGATAAAAGTATCAAATTACTACGATTCGACCGTAGTAGAAAGTACATCTTCAAAGAGTTTAAAGACTACTTGTTATCAGAAAGAATTATATTCCAGTTGACTGCACCAGGCACTCCGTAGCAGAATGGTGTAGCAGAAAGAAATATTATAGCTCTCGTGGAGATGGTAAGGTTAATGATGAGTTATTTAGAATTACTCGATTTATTTTAGGGACTTGCATTAGAGATAACGACTTATATTCAGAACTTAATACCTTCTAAGTCAGTACCTTCTACTCCCATAGAATTATGGACCGGGTATAAGCCTAGTCTAAGACATATTCGGATTTGGGAGTGTCCAACACATGTTCTGAAAAGAAATGTGGGTAAGTTAGAACCGAGAGAAGAAGTCTATTTCTTTGTTGAGTATCCCAAAAAAATGAATTGTGGTTTATTTTATAATCCTAAATATCATAAGGTTATTGTTAACATCAATATCCGATTCTTGAAAGAGAATTATATTATGGACCACATGACCAAAAGTAAATTTATTCTGGAAGAGGAACCACAAGTCACTGATATCCTATTACCTAGTCGTAGTAGGAGAATTATCGGGATAAGTGTAGATCCTTATCAGGATGCTACCATTAACATACCTGACGAGCATGTGGGTAATGGTGTATAGGGCTCAGATTCTACACAGCGCATTACTACGAGTACACAAATGCTGGTAGTGCCTCGTCATAGTGGGAGGGTTATTAATCAACCCGATCAGTATATACTGTTGGGAGAGTCTTTTGATAGGATCCCAGTAAAACTGGATACCCAACCTTGTAACTACAATGAAGCACTCCAAGATAAAGATGCAAGTCTTTAGCAAAAGATTATGAATTCAGAGATGAAATCCATGTATTCTAATCAGGTCTGGAAACTTGTAGAACCACTTGAAAGAATAAAACACATCGGATGTAAGTGAATCTACAAGAGAAAGAAAGGAGCATACGGGAAGGCTGAAACATTCAAAGTTAGGTTTGTTGCAAAAATATTTACTCAAAGAATGGATCGATTATAAGAAAACTTTTTCGTTGGTAGCCATACTTAAGTCTATCCAAATTCTCTTATCCATTGCGACTCATTTCGATTATAAAATTTAGAAAATGGATGTCAAGACAGCTTTCCTTAACGAAATTATTAACGAATGTATCTATATGGTACAATCAGATAGTTTCATAGAAAAGAATCAGGAGCACATGTTGTGTAAGCTTAAGAGATTTATTTATAAACTTAAGCAGACATCGAGGTCTTAGAATATTCAGTTTGATCAAGCCATTAAGTCTTATGATTTTGATCAAAATCCAGATGACTCCTGTGTGTACAAGAAGCATGATGAAAGCATGATGGTCTTTCTAGTACTTTATGTAGATGATATCTTACTCATCGAAAATAATGTGGAGGTGTTATCTTCGGTAAAAGTATGGTTATCTGGGCAGCTCGATATAAAAGATTTAGGAGAAGTTAGATACATCCTTGGGATCAAGCTTTTACGAGATTGAAAACAAAGGATATTGAGATTATCATAAGCAAAGTATATCGATGATATCCTTACTCATTTTAGTATGCAGGATTCCAATAAATGGTTTCTCCATTTCAGGCATAGAATCACTCCATCCAAGAATCAATGTCCTAAGGCATCTGATGAGATAGAGAAGATGAAAGCGGTTTCTTATGCCTCGACAGTAGGAAACCTAATGTATGTAATGTTTTATACTAGACTCGACATCTGCTTTGCCGTTGGTATGGTTAGCAGATATCAATCTAATCTAGGGCAAGAGTATTGGACTGAGGTAAAGAATATAATCAAGTACCTAAAAATGACTAAGGATTATACGTTGGTTTACCAAGAAGATAGTCTAGTACCTTTAGGATACACAGACTTGAATTTCCAGTCAGACAAAAATTCTCTTAAGTCTATCTCAGGATACGTGTTTACCTTGGGAGGTAGAGTTATAAGTTAGAAGAGTATCAAGCAGTCCTGCATTGCTGATTCTACCATGGAGGCCGAGTACGTGGCAGCTTCTGAAGCAGCCAATGAGGCAGTTTGGCTCAGAAACTTCCTATCGGATCTAGGTGTGGTGTCTTTAGTTCAGTCGGCTATTACACTTTATTGTAACAATAACGAAGCGGTTGTAAACTCGAATGAGTCAAGAGTCCACAAGAAAGGAAAGCATATTGAGCGTAAGTGTCATTTAATACGAGAAATTATACAGAGAGATGATATTGCTGTGATCAATATTGCATCAAGAGGATAACCTTGCAGATTCTTTTATAAAGAGCCTACAGGCTAACAATTTTGACAGTCATGTAAAGGGTATAGAAGTCAGATATATGGCAGCATAATTTTGAGTAGAAATGGGAGATTGTCAGGGTTATATACTAAAAATTATGAATTTTATTTTCTTTCATTATTTAATTTTATTTTAATAAAATTAATTTTTTATTTTATGAGAATTTTAATGAGTAATTAATGTAATATCATTTCTTTAGTGTTATGCATACTTGTCCTTTACTCTATACAGTTTTTAATCTGGTGTGTAGAGTACGGCTTGCACACAGAAGGTCAGATTATAGGTTCTTGCAGAATATAAGTTTTGTTCATAGTTTAGATGGAATTGGACAAACTATTGGTATGACTGTAGCACAGAGTTTTAGTAGGCTTGTCTTGGTTACGGAAAATAGATAATAACATCGTCTATTATTCTAACTCGTTGTACTAGTATACTTTGTGTGTATTGAACAGTACCACATTGAGGTAATTAATTTTATATTTATTATATAAATTAATTAGATAATTACACTTACCTCTCCTGAAGTTTAAGCTTATTACAGGGACCTTCCCTGTGGTCTCTGAAATTACATTAACCGCCCATAAGATTTAATTTTTAATATCAATTGCACCAAACTGTTAAAATTTTTGTT
>JAOTRH010041363.1:0-20168 GCA_034768845.1 Heliamphora exappendiculata
TGGCTAGGTCGAACGGATCGAATTCAGATTTTGAGAATTCGATGTTCGAACTCGATGTGTTAGTACACTTGGAGTGTATTGAGTGGGATCAACATGATGATCAATTCTATACTGACTGTATGAATTGATCCACATCCCATATTATCATGCATTGCACGAGCTCTTAATCCCGAAATGATTAATTTGTTGTGTTCAGATAATGTACAGTACTTTGAGTCATCAATGGTTGAGATTTTCTCCATGAGATCAGTAATACCGATGAGTTGGGTACTAGCATTATTTGTTTGATGATTGAAAATCAACTGATGAAAATCACGTTCGATTTAGGTTGAGGAGTTCCCCCTCATGTTCTTTACTTATAGGTTTGATTATGCTAAAACTGTACAGTGGATCTTTGAATTCGGCATATCAAAAGGTTAAGCGATGCGGTTGCGAGTAGAAGAGGATAATTAAATCGGGTTGTTAATAACCTAATTTATTTATCGAAAATTCATACCTTAAACGTGGAGAGAATTCAGTACATTTGATAATTAAAAACTCAAGACATAATATGAGTTAGGGCCGGGAGTTCAGTCAGGACCTTTAGTGGAATAAGTTCTGGTTCGTACGGGAAAGAATCTAGTTCGGAGACAAAGTTAGGGATATCCGATTTTCTCGTACGGTTAGCCAGAGTCCTATACTTTCTCGTGATCCCTCACGTAACACATTATACGCACGGATATTTTTCTTGTTGGTTTTCGTAATTATTAATTTAATTTGAATGTCGGTATTGCCGCCGGGGACATTTGGGAATTAAATAAAATTAACAAGGGGGTGGTGTTGGTTTTTGGCACACCTAGGGATTACGCATCCTACGTGGGGTATAGGTTTTTGGCGATGTAATATATTATTTCATTCTATTTTTTTGAGGTCTTTGATGTAATCGTATCACGAAAAACGGGAATCGAAAGCGAGACGAAAAGTAATAAAGGAGGCGACGGCAGCAGTGGGGCGCCAACATTGGGGCTCATTTTTGGGGCTTTCGAAAATCTATTTTGACGCAATTTTTTCGTTGAAATAAAGGTTATCCGTTGGCTATTCGATTTTGGTTCGGTTGCAGTTCGACGACGGCTGTAAATGGGTCAAAAACTGTTTCAAAGTTCGATGCGCACAGTGACACCACTGTAGAATTTCAGTACTTTGAGGATTTTTTTGGATCACTTTGACATCGTATTTTGACGCAATTATTTTTGGAGATCAAGACCTCGTTGTGATCTACCTACCATAATTTTTTGGGGGTTCAACAGTGGCGGCAAGGCGGTCAAACACCGACTGGAGAAATGCGGCGCAGGGCTACCAAAGGCAGCAGTTTTTTAGCCCAATCAAACGGCTGTTTGGCTGGTTTATTTTAAGTTTTTTTAGTATTCCAGTGGTAGTCCAGGGCTGTGACGGTGGTCCAGAGGCTGAGAAAAAAATTCGGAAATTTGACGGCTCGTTTAGGGTTCCAAAATCCTAGGCGTTTAATCTTTAATTCGAGACTGTCGAATTAAAAGATTAAACGGATGAACCGGATCGTAACGACTATTTATATTTATTTTATCTTTGTTTAATTAATTATTTATTTGTTTTATTTAATTGCATGAATAATTTTTTATTTTATTTACTTTTTCCTTTATGCATGATTTTATTTATCGGATGTATATTAGAAAAAATGATATTACAAAATAAATAATCCTAACATTTTTTTAAAACGAAAAAATAAATAGATAATTATTTATTTAATTTTTGTGTTAAAATTAATTAAGGTTTTTTAATTAAAACCCGGGTAATTAATTTCTTTCGCAAAATTAAATAAGGAAGCTGTTTGTTTATTTTATTGTGGTTAAATAAGAAATATTTTAATTGATTAAAACTGAATTTATTTTAATCAGCAATTAAAATATGTTTAATCTTTTAAAATGAACAAAAAAAATTCTAATTTTTTTAAAATATTAAGTGGGAGAATGATTTAGTCACAGATAAATCCTACAATTTCCATTACATATTCGTAGAAAATGTGATTATAGCTCGCGCGTCGGCTTTGACTTTCGGTCTCCATACGGAAGGGCTATAGTCATTGTATCTCTGGCACGAATCTTCGAAAGAAGTAGATTTGAGAATAGTGTAAAGTAGGGTTCGTTCACACCAGGCCCGGGGCTTTGAGACGGTATTTTTCAAATCAAGAGTAATGATTATACACTTAATCCGTGAATAAAAATATCCTCCCTAAGGAGTTACTATTTTTATTTGTAGGAACCAAAATTTATTGGCTATTTAATTTGCTTGGAATGTCCTATATCAAGGAATAAAAAATCTCGTAGTTCTTTGTTCGTTAATTGTTCAACGTCCACACTATGTGGCCTATCAATTGATATGACTTTGGGCCGATGGTTTTTTTATTATGATATTTGATTTCGGCAGTAAATTAATAGACTGGCATGTCTGTCCGGACGGGTGTTGATTAGTAGACGTCCACACTACGTGGCCAGCTTAATCACGAATGATTTGGACTGCCAATAATTCTTTTTAAATTAAAAGATTGAGGGACCCTAATTTGATAAAAAAAATTAAAAAGATTTTCTCTTTTGTTTCTCAAGATTTAATAATGGGATCATTCAATCCACTAGCGGCAATTCTCAAGGAATACAAACTTACAGGACCAAACTTTATCACATGAAAACGGAACCTCAATATTGTTTTGACTTCAGAGGACAATAGGTTTGTGTTGCATGACCCCTGGCCTCCCACTCCTCAAAATGGATCCACCGAACAGGAGATCCAGGATTATGAGAAGTGGATGAAGGCTAATCGGATGGCTAGCTATTACATCTTGGCATCTATGTCGGATATTTTGCAAAGCCACCATCAGTCTATGACATCTGCAACAGAGATCATGTTGAACCTTACAGAAAAGTTTGGTGATCAAGGTCGGGCAGAAAGGCAGGTGACCATGAGGGCTCTCATAAACACAACCACGGCTGAAGGTACACCTGTAAGGAATCACGTTTTGAAGATGATCGGTCTTCTTAACGAGTTAGAGGTCCTTGAAGCAAAAATCGATGCGAAATTCCAAATCGATATCGTGCTCCAATCACTGCCTAATTCATTTCAACAATTTTGACTAAACTACACTGTGAACAAATTGGATTTTCTCTGGCAAAATTGTTAAAAGAACTACAGGTAGCGAAAGGTGTTATCCGCAAGCCAACCCATGCATTTGTTGCTGAAAAGGCTTGTACTTCTAGGCCAAGAGGTGGCAAGAAGAAGAAGAAAGGGCAGCAACAGGAAAATACAAGTATGGTTGGCAAGGCTAAGCCATCACTTACCAAGGCGAAGGTAAAGACGCCTAAGGGCAAGTGCTATTTTTGTCAGAAGTCGGGACACTAGAAGAGGGACTGTCCTGACCGGAAGAACAAGCAAGTTGCAGGTATTGCCTTTTCTCTAGTAGTTGAATTATGTTTAGCGGTTGTATCTACGGAAACCTGGTGTGTAGATATAGGAGCCACTAATCATGTCTACTATTCTTTGCAGTGGTTCTAGGTAACCTGGTAGCTTAGAGAGGGAGAGGTCTAACTTCATATGGGAATAACTCCCAGGTGTCTGTTGTTGCAGTGGAAGAAGTAGTTCTTTATTTCAGTAAAAATAAATATTTAATTTTGAATAACATTTTATATGTACCCCAAATCAGGCATAACTTAGTTTCGATTTCCTGTTTGGGGAATGATGGATATTCTTTTTTTTAAGAAGCTTTCATGCAGTATTATTGTTGAAAAACAATTTATCTGTCGTGGTACATTCGAAAAGGCTCTTTATATTTTACACCATGTTATTTCTACTGATAAAACAATGAGTTGAATAATTTACATGTTTTACCACTTAAAAGAAAATTTTCTCTTTGAACCAAACGCTACTTTGGCATCTTCATTTCAGTCACGTTAATCTAAAAAGGAAATAAAGACCGGTTCAAAATAGACCTTTGAATTTATTGGAAGTGGAGGTACTTCCAGTCTACGAATCCTGTTTAGAAGGTAAAATGACCAAGATGCCGTTTACGGCCAAGGGACTTAGAGCCAAAGAAATGTTGGGATTGGTTCACTCTGATTTATGTGGTCCCATGAACATCCAGCTAAGAGATGGGTATGAGTATTTCGTCACTTTTATTGACGATTACTCTAGGTATGGATACGTTTACCTACTTCACCGCAAGTTTAAAACATTTGAGAAATTCAAAGTGTTTAAGGCAGAAGCGGAGAAGCATACAAGTAAAAGTATCAAAACTCTACGATTTGATTGTGGAGGTGAATACCTCTCTAGGGAGTTCAGGAAGTACTTATCAGAACATGGGATTACATCCAAATTATCTGTGCTAGGTATGCCTCAGCAGAATGGTGTAGTAGAAAGGAGGAATAGGTCCCTTAAGGAGATGGTGAGGTGCATGATGTGTTATTCAGATTTACTACATTCGTTTTGGAGGTATGCATTAGAAACGGTGGCATATATTATGAATTCGGTGCCTACTAAGGCAGTTCTCAGAACCCCTTTGGAGTTATGGATTGGGCGTAAGCCAAGTCTTAAACACTTCCAGATATGTGGTTGCCCAGCACACATTTTGGTGGGAGATGCAAGTATGGTGGAACCAAAGACAGATATCTTTTTCTTTGTAGGATACCTTAAAGAAACTAAAGGTGGTTTGTTTTATGATCCTAAGAGTTAGAAGGTATTTGTTAGCACAAATGCAAGATTCTTGAAAAAGAATTATGTAATAAATTACAAACCCCGGTCACAAGTTGTTAATGAAGAGGTGAGGAATGAAAATTTGGTACAACCAAAAAACATACATAATGAATGGAATGAGATACCACATATCGTGAGTACACAGCAGGAGTTTTGTCATAGTAGGAGGGTTGTTCGTTAACCCGAGAGGTTCATGTTCTTGGGAGAGTCTTACGACAAGATCCCAAATAAACATGATACCGAACCTAGAAACTATAATGAAACACTGCAAGACAGGAATGCAAAATTATGGAAAAAGGCTATGGAATCTGGGATAGAGTCCATGTACTCTAATCAGGTCTGGGAGCTTGTAGATCCATTAGATGGGATAAAACTCATCGGGTGCAAATGGATCTTCAAGAAAAAGAGAGGAGTGGACAAAAAGGTAGAAACCTTCAAAGCTAGGCTTGTTGCGAAGGGATTTACTTAGAAAAAAGGATTCGATTATAAGCAAACTTATTCGTCGGTGCCAATGATTAAATACATTTGGATTCTCTTATCCATTGCTTCTCATGTCGATTACGAGATTTGGCAAATGGATGTCAAGACGGAATTTCTTAACGAAAGTCTTGACGAGAGCATCTATATGATGTAGCCAGACGGATTCAAAGCAAAGGGTCAGGAGCACATGATGTGTAAGCTTAAGAAATCTATTTATGGGCTTAAGCAAGCATCAAGGTCTTGGAACACTCGATTTGAACAGGCGATTAAAAGCTTTGGCTTTGATCAGTGTCCTATCGAGTATTGTGTGTACTGAAAGCACGATGGGTATAAAGTGGCATTTGTAGTCATTTATGTTGACGGCATTCTCCTTATCGAAAATGATGTGGGGCTGCTATCTTCAGTGAATGTGTGGTTATCGAGTCAATTTGACATGAAAGACTTGGGAGAAGCGCGCCAAATTCTTGTGATCAAGCTCATACGAGATCAGTCACGTAGGATGTTGGGCTTATCCCAAGCCCGTTATGTTGACTTGATAATTGCTCGATTTGGCATGGAAAATTCTAAGAAATGATTTATTCCTTGCAGACATTGGATTACTCTATCTAGGAATCAGTGTCCTAGGACACCATAAGAGATAGAGAGGATGAGAGGTATTTCTTATGGTTCAGCAGTAGGAAGTCTCATGTATGCCATGCTCTGTACTAGACAAGATATTTGTTATGCCGTAGGCATGGTACGCAGATATCAGTCTAATCCAAGGGAAGAGCATTGGACTGCGGTAAAAAAATACTCAAGTACCTGAAAATGACTAGGGAGTATATGTTGGTGTACCAGGCTGATAGTCATATACCTCTTGGGTATACTGACTCAGATTTCTAGGCAGATAGAGATTTTAGGAGGTTCACCTCGGGCTATGTGTTTACCTTGGGAGGTGAAGCCATCAGTTGGAGCGTGAAGCAGTCTTATATTGCTGACTCTACTTTGGAGGCTGAATATGTTGCAGCTTCAGATGCAGCTAAGAAAGCGGTTTGGCTCTGGAACTTTCTAATGGACTTGGATGTAGTACCCTCGGTACAATCGCCTATTGTACTCTATTGGGATAACAGTGACACGATTGTGAACTCGAAGGAACCAAGAGTCCACAAAAAGGGAAAGCACATTGAGCGGAAGTATCATCTCATTCGGGAGATCGTGCAGCGTGGAGACGTGGTACTTTCCAAGATAGTATCTGTGGATAACCTAGCGGATCCTTTTGCGAAGGCATTATCTCAGAAAGTCTTTGATAACCATGTAGAAAGGTTAGGTGTTAGGTGTGTTCTTGCATGGCTTTGAGTATAAGTGGGAGATTGTTGAAATTGTATACTGAAAAGTTATGCTTTTATGTATTTTATTCTGAACCCTTGGCATATTAATAAGAAACATTTGAGATAGTTTTGCATTTATAGTTTCATATTTATATTTGTAATGTATGAATGCATTGTCCGTATATTCTATCCAGTATTTGACTCGGTGCGTGCTGCACGAAAGGTCAGGTCAAAGGTTCTGTTAGATTATACAGATAGGCTCACAATCGCAATGGACCCAGGAATTCCATTGGTACGATTGTAGGACATCGTTATAGTAGCTGGTCTTACCTAGGTCGAACGGATCGAATTTAGGTTTTGGAAATTTGATGTTCGAGCTCGATGTATTAGTACACTTGGAGTATATTGAGCGGGATCAACAGGATGATCGATTCTACTATGACTATATGAATTGATCAACATCTCGTATTATCGTGTATTGCACGAACTCTTAATCTCGAAGTGATTGATTAATTATGTTCAGATAATGTACAGTACTTTGAGTCGTCAAGGGTTGAGATTTTCTCCATCAGATCAACAATACCGATGAGTTGGGTACTGGCATTATTTGTCCGATGATTGAAAATCAGCTGACGAAAATCACGTTTGATTTAGGTTGAGGAGTTTCCCCTCGTGTGCTTTGCTTATAGGTTTGTTTATGCTAAATCTGTACAGTGGATATTCGAATCCGACATATCAAAAGGTTAAGCGGTGCGGTTGCGAAGAGAAGAGGATAATTAAATCGGGTTGTCAGTAATCTAATTTATTTATCGGGAATCCATATCTTCAAGATTGGGAGAATTTAGTATATTTGATAATTGGAAACTCAAAACATAATTTGAGTTAGGGCCGGGAGTTCAGTCAGGACCTTTAGTAGAATAAGTTCTGGTTCGTACGAGAAAGAATCTAGCTCAAGGACAGAGTTAGGAATATTCGATTTTCTCGTACGATTAGCTCGAGTCATGTACTTCCTCGTGATCCCTCACGTAGCCCATTATATGCACAGATATTTTTCTTGTTGATTTCGGTAATTATTTAATTTAATTTGAATACCGGTATTGTCGCCAAGGACATTCAAGAATTAAATTAAATTAATGAGGGGCGGTGTTAGTTTTTGGCACACCTAGGGATTACTCCCTAAGTGGCCGGCCCTAGGAGATGGTGAGTTTTATTATTTATGTTAAGTATATATCTTCGTATCCTTTTAGAAAGGAGAAAATATATACTTAATATCTTTTTGATATATGCATATATATTAAAAATGAGGTTCATTTTATAAAACCCTAATCCTAATCCTCCCACCATAGTCGCCACCCCCTCTCCTCTTAGGCAATTAATTTTGCCTTTTGGAGATTATTGTGTGAGAAGAAATCAAAAGGAGGAAGAACACTTCAATCGAAATCGGTGCCCACACATCGTAATCGTCGTAGTGCATCCAGGATATACGTGAGAAGGTTGCAAGATCGTTTTCAACGTATTCGGGACTTCTTGAAACTTTTTGACAAATTTCATAAAGGTATTAAACTATTGAAATCTATATAGTTTTCGTTTTTCATGAAAATCGCATACGTCGTTTTTTACGGTCACGACGTCGATTCATAAATCTTTTTTCCGCTGCGCGGCTCACTCCCTAACACAACCATCATACATAACAAGTCATACTCTGACTAGGTTACGATGACCTACTCTATTTACCACACTCATACGTACTCTTTTACGGTCTTCCACCGCGGGATAATACTAACCTAGTCATGCAATTCTTTATAGTCTTCAACTGCGAGAGCAATCAGATCCCAAATCATACACATAGACACTATACATCTAGGAAAACACACGGCCATGCACAACATTTAAACACATGTATTTATCAACCATGCATTGAAACCACGAAAAATCTATCTTACAATCACCCGATCCTAGCAATACAAGTTTTCGAGGCACAACTTAAAGGACCTCAACACAGATACAAGATTCACAGAGATTTTCACAATCTCATAACACATCTAAATATGAATCGATCAAGACCCTGGCATCTACATCCAACCGGGATGAAATAACTCACACTAAGTAACCGTCTACAAGAAAACTCTCTCTCTGTCCAAAGAAAAAAAAAGGGTCAACAAAAAACCATGACCCAATCTCAGCGTACTCCCAGTACCTATCAACACTTGGTCCCCAAAGAACCCTATAAATCTTACCTTGAGGCCACCTCGACCATAGTCACACAGCTGACGTCAACCCCGATCACGATAATCAAATCGTCCACTACACTACACTCCCAGCTCTCAGACCTCATTCACGCACATAAACGCCATCAATCCTCATACCTTGTACAACACATCTCATAGGACTACAAGCTCGTCACTAGTCATACACAGAAACACACGTCAACATTTCCATCGCGCTAAGACCTCACTCCATAAGGTTGTGCTTACTCACCTAACTCCTGGTAGGCAACCCACAGCCGCGTCACGGCCTCGAGCCCAATGTCCAAGAAACTCACATAGAAAGCGCACGGCACTAAACAAAGTGAACCCAATCCCATCTAGAGTTACCAATAACTCCCACGATCACGTAGACGCCTCCACACTTTCGTTCTCTGAGCACACATCGATCGTGGATATCTTAACCTACGATTCCTCGCCTATCGGCCCAAGCCACCCAAACCACACGGTACACTACTGAACCTTATTACTTCACACTTCGTTCCCATGAGCAAACAGCATACCCACCTCTGAACCTAAGGTCGAACACAAACAACCTCCAGACATATCACACTCGGGATATATAGTCCCAATACTAAACCAACAACACTATCGAACTCTTTTACGGTCCTTTCAAACCTCATACACCTAGCACGATTTCCAAATACGATCTCTTAATCACTAAGATAACAACCAGACCATGAACCTGCATTCTAGTCGGAATTCCACATAACTGATACTCGTCGCATGTTAAAATCGTAACCCGAACCCTTACACATTCCAACACAACCACGACCTATACTCATTCCAGCATATCTGCAACTCTTACTCATCCCCATATCCTCGAGCTTACTCACTCATAACTCAATTCTCAAACCTCAATAAGGTATACAACGTCCAAGTCATCAGGCACTACTCTAACTACCAACAACACCCCGGTAGCAAGGAATACTCCTAGAACCACTAGCGTTCTACCATCTCAACATATACCTAGCCAAGGAGTACTACGCTTCCATCCACTATATTTTCGTCTATACCCCACCCCGAGTACACGGCTCATGACATAGCACACCTCACGACATACCTAATCCATTGCATGGCCAAAACCACATATACCAAATCTTATTCGAAAGGGATTATCACAATCCACAATCCAATCACAACAACTTATTTCTCAGGGTCTCCGACACCCCATCGCCTCTACTCACCAGGCCTTCCATAACACGACTTTAACTTCCAATAACATACTCTCAAAAGAAGCCATCTACCAAAACCAAGCCATTAACCATGCTTCAACTGCACCCGAACAAAACTCTACTCATACTAACACTCAACAGTTTACCAACCAAGGCCAACCACACGCGGCTAACCCCAACTCACCAACGAGTTTCACTACGCACCAGGCGATCGACACTCAATCCATAACATAGCCTTCTAGCAACCACTGCAAACTGAGTCGCACATCAAAGACCCAAACCACAGCCTCACCCTCTCCAAGGTTATGCAGTTCATATATAAAGGAAACATATAACACAACAACCTAAGGTCGATCTATCATGTTAATTCTAACACGTACCACATAATCATGCTAACACAGCCAAAATGATTATGCAAACACATCACACATACTGAGGAGAACTGACAAGAAGGACGCATCAAATTGGATAACCTACTTAGATTCCTTGTTAGAAAACACGTCGGCCAAATGCATTTTTAACTTGGCTTCTAAATTTGTTAATCCAAACGCCCCCGAAAGCAAAAACTGATAAATCCTAAGGTTCAACCTCTATACTCACATATACACGGCATCCACAAGCTCAACAAGCTATCATGCTCAACAAGCTATCATGCTCTTATAAAAACAATTAACACTTAAACACATGCAATCATCCTCACAAGGTGATACACCCTCTTCCCACGGCTCTTAGATATTTGAACCCAGAGCTCTAATACCAAGTTTCACGCCCCAAACTCTGGGTCACGCAAAACGCCCACAAATAACCGTTTTGGGATACTACGATCCGCCAAAATTGCCCAAACACAAATGGGTCAAAAGCCATAACGCCCAAACGAGGCAAAAACCTATGTAAAACGCACTACTGAGAGTTTATTTAATTTAAAAGAGTAGCCCAGGAGGCTAGGGTCACGGCCCCAAAAGACAAGCCTTTGAAACGAAATACACATCATGGGTAAAGAAATAACTTTTAAAAGAAGAGTATAGGCAGTTCTACAATCTCTCTCGAAGCACAAGAGTTTGAATGAAGCATAAACCAATCAAAAATCCTTTTCATAAAATGTTGAGCCAACCAACGAAAATCGTAATAATTGTAGACACCCCAATTTGACCTCGTTCAATCTTAGGTGAATTCGATAATGAAAACAGCTGGAATAGTGCCTCAATACGATCCTTGGGAAATGATCCAAGCTTGACATTTGAACCCAATCATTAAAACCTTCAAACCAGTGAAATCATCATTGAACCGCTACATTGAACCATGAGGTCGCCAACTCTATTGTGGCGACCGCCAATAAAACCTCTTAGAAACTTCACCTTTTTGTGGTGACCGCCATGTCCATTCCCGATGACCGCCAACTCCAACCGGCGATCACCAACTTGCATAGTGGCGACCACCATAAGAAGCTTCTGGAACCTTTTCAAAGGTGGTGACCGCTAACTCTGAACCTAGCAACCGCCATCTCCAAAAACCCTGACGTGTCCCAGAACGTGTCAGCATCTCATTGGTTGAAGAATTTTAAAAATACCGTACCCCCTGGTACGTTTTCAGGATAGAATTTTAGAGAGAAGTTTAGTGAGAGAACCTCTGTCGAGTCACCGAGCAATTCGAACCCCGACGCCAAAATCCTGCCGAAGTATTGAGATCTGAACCCCCAATACCGAAGTTCTGAAACCCTAACTTGGATCATTACCCGAAGGTTGGACCATTGAAGCACATTCCCCAACTTGAGGATTCCTTAGCAATCCAGGTACTTTGTTTGGATCCCCAATTCTTCTAACTCCATTCCCTCTCTATTGGAGTGATCGAGTCAAATTCAATTTTAATTTGCATATTCTTTTCATTTATATAATTAATCTTATTTGCTTCATGTAATTTGGTTACTTTCATTAATTCCTTAGTTATTAATCTTCCCACATTTCACACTTAGCACATTGTTATTTTTTTTTTATTTCATTTTAACTCATTTATTAGTGCTTACATTTTTGGCAATTATAACTTGTTAATGTTGTTAATTGTTATAATTAAGACACATTATGTGAATGTAATCATCAATATTACATTCACATCTTTTAATTAAATAATTGTGCTTATTTTCTTTTATTTTTTATTTTTCTTTATTATTACGTTAAAATTCCTTCATTAGCTTTTAGTTCTTTTTCTTTTTCTTTTAATGATCCGTTACTTTTTAGTTTAATGTTCTTTTAATAGATTCTTTTTCTTTTTCTTTTCTCTTTCTTATAATAATAGTGTAATTTTTTTTTTCTAGTATTTTTTTTTGTAATGTAGCTTTATTTCTCTTTTAATGTCCCATTTCTTTTATTTTCTTTAACGCTAATGTCCCATTTTGTTTTCTTTTCTTTCTTTCGAAAAATTAGCTTAAAAGTGCTTTCATTAACATTAATATGATGTTCCTTTCCTAGTATTCATTTTCTTTTCTTTTTTTTTTTTTAGTTAATATAATTTTCTTTTCTAGCATTTTTTTTCCTTTATTACTAACTTTATTTTCTTTGCAATGTTACACTTTTTTTTCTTTTCTTGTTTTATTATTGTAAGCTTTATTTTCCTTTTCTTTTATCATTTTCTTTTCTCTTTAATGTTAGCATTATTTTCTTTTATATTATCAAACCCAAAAATCATTAAAAAAATCTTTTTAGATATATTTTATTTACGTGTAATTTTATTTTCTTTTGTTTTGTTTTATTTTTTTATAAATAATTAGATTTTCTTTTGTTAAGTATAGTATTTTTTCTCTATCCTCTTTTCATCATAGCATAAGCTTCTTTTATAAGCTTTATTTTAGGATTTTTTTATGCATATTTTATTTTTCATTTCTCATCTCTTTTATTAATTCATCATGATAATGTTAATGCATGTTTCAGTTTCTTTACTTGAAATCATATTTAGAATAGTTTAGTTTATCTTTCGTAACAAATCATAATTAGGCAATTTTAGCAATTTTTTGTATATTTTTATTATTTCATTTGAATCCATTCGAAATTATACTAGTTTAGGTTGCTAAAATAAAATTGCATGCGGGTGTGCTCCATGTATCATTTAGTTAGAAATTAAATACTATAGAATTTAGGATTTTTTTTTTATACTTGTTTTATTCGGCGTTCTACCTACATATATAATGTATTTTCCGTATTTGATTTTGGATATTCTCTTCTTATCTCTATTTTCTTTATTTGCATGCATTTGAGAAATTCTATTAAAGAACCAATGATGATTAGTAGATACCAAACATAGGTTGGGCGAACAGGATGTCTGACACCTTCTCCGATTCGTACCTTTGCTCCTGAATCCTCTTTCTCTGGTTAAACGTTTTAAAAAGTCAGTAGCCATTTTTGTTTTTCTTAATTTTTCTCAAAAATAAGTGGCGACTCTATTTTCAACAAAAAAGAGTTTTTAAAATTTGACTTTTAATGTGTTAAAATATTTTTTAAACATATTTGAATTCCCTTACTTTTAAAAAAAATTCAAAAATTCAAAATTCTAGCGCCACAATAATAAACTATGAAAAACAACAACCAACCCATGATCTCTCTCGAAAACATAAATCATGCATACATCGGTTCCACGGCCATAAGAATTACATTACACATGCTTTTAAATCTAAAACATGATACATCAAACATGATCCGTATACAAACGGCAAAAACTACTTAATAAAAACAAAACAAAAAGAGTCTTATCATCAACCACCTCCGGGATCTCAAGATCAACCTACGTGACCACACCCACCTGAAACATGTTTGCAAAATTCCCACAACGTGAGCCGAACCCCAATAGAAATAGACAATAATGCAGTAAAGCAGGATATGTAATCACATAACATAAAAATTGCCTCAACCACGCGAGCCTTAAAACGGTTTTACTTCTCAAAACCCCAAGTTTTCACCCGACTCATACGGGCCTCAAAATGATTTTTCATCCTTAAAAACCACGCATTTCAAACAATGCAAATAACGTTTAATAGTTAAAGAACAACAGTAACAAAATGTTATTTTTCACTCAGTTCACACAGTCGATAATGATTCCTATATACCGACTCTGTCACACCCGGGACAAAGATAACAGCTATAGAATCCTGCCCATTACCCTAGACCCAAGCTACACCGACTTGTTAGGTAATAACAAGTTCTATATGGAGTCATGACAAAGCATGCCTCACACAGGGGTAACCACTTCATTTACGGGATCGACCCGAAGGAGCGAAGAACCTACCACTTCATTTACTGAGATTAACCCGAAAGAGCGAAGCACCTACTCACGTAACTTTTTAGACTTTCACCGAGAAGTAATGGCAGCCCAATACACACGCACTGTCACGACACATCAATTGAATCATTAAAAATTATCACGTAGCTCGACTACAAAAATATTTAAATAATTATACATTAATCATGTATAAAAAGAACCAATGGCCATCTGCCACGTCATCCACTAATCATGGAGATTAAACAATATTTTCTAAATGTTTCCATCGTTTCTACTAAAATATTTAAAATCCAAGACTCAACCCCGAAAGTTAGCTCTAAACCTCCAAAACACGATTTTCAAGACTTTTCATAAATCTCTTCGTTTTCAAATTCCCATTTTGAAAACCATGGACATCCACATGTCCACAACATGTAATAAATCAATAAAAAGTGAAAACATGCATTTTATCAGAGAAAATATGGTTTAAACATAAAAATCAATATTTATTGCATTTTTCAACAGTAGAAAAGCATATAATTGCACGTAACACCCATTAGCAATAAGATAGTCTAGGATCCTACCTTGTTGAGCTAAAAACCTGATGCTTCGAAAAATAAACCTCGATGAAACGAGATTCCGTTCGGATGAACATGAAGCTCCCAACACGGATACTAAGAATTCGCTATCTGCTCGTGAAAAACTAAGCCCCGGGCTCACCAAAAACTAAAGAGAAGGTGGTGCTTCTATGTGAAACTTAGCCTTGAAAAAACCAGATCTAAAAATATCTTCCCAAATGCTGATATTTATAGGCCACGCCTAAACACAAGAGGTCAGTCGACTGAACCACCCAGGTCAGTCGACTAAACCACACAGGTTAGTCGACTGAAAAGGCTACTAGAATCTCAAAAATTCTCCACCGCCACGGGTCAGTGGATTGAACTCCCCAATTCAATCAACTAGACCACCACACTGTTCAGTCAGTCGACTTGAGAGCCACCTCAGTCGACTGAACCACCACTATAATTTCACAAATATTTTCCAATGTCTATGCATATGCCTAAATAAGCACCTAAAACAACACCAAGGTCAAGTGTTAACTCTAACTCCATCAACACTTAAATCATTTCAAAAATAAAATAGGTTAGGGTCTCATAGGTTCATCCTACCCGCATATTTATAGGGCTACAGCAAGGACCTGCGGAGTAATTATGATATAGATTTCTAGTATGACCCAGATACCTATCCAGCAGTTTCTGCAAATATGTAAGCCTAACAACGATTTCTATAATTATGAAAACCTTATTGCATTTTTTACAATTTTCATAAAACACTAAATTACAATTTGTTGGTATAGTTGGTTATTTTTGGTATTTGACAAAACTGCCGAAGTCTGTACCCCTTGTTTTTGTGTTAAGTTCAGTCATAAGGTTTGTCTAGTGTCTCCGTTCTCCTCATCGTCGAACTCAGCATTGGTGGACTTGTTAGACTTCTTTTGGTAACCCCAACAAGTTATACAGCCTCACTTGTGCACAATCATTACATCTTTGGTTTGTGTCATGCATAAAATGTGTTTAATGTTACATGCATGGTTCCTAGGGTTGCTTGGGGCTTAAGACTCTCAGGCGCTCGCAGAGCGCCCACAGAGCTCTTGAGCGCCCCTCCTTCAGTGAGCAGCGCTCGCTCAGTGCTCGTTTAGCGCTTGAGAGCCCTTTTGACCACCATTCCAATGTTAAGCGCTCTTAGGGCGCTCGCTATGCACTTGAGGGCTCATGGTGCCCCTTGGTTTTCCAGTACAAAGTGCTTGAGCCCTTTTGGTGGATAAATCAATGCGCTTAGAGAGCACTCCCTTGGCGCTTGAGCGCCAATGCACGCTCGCAGAGCGCTCAATAGGCACTTGAGCGCCTAGTCCCTTTTCATCAACCAATCCTATTTGATCCCTGTTTTGTATATAAGCTTAACAATTTTCATCCATTAGGTCAAAAGAGTGTCCCCTGTATTTTTAAGGAGGCTACTTTCTCTCTCAAAGGGCCTTGCATTTACTCTTTCATCTTTCCTCCATTTTATAGCAACCTAAGTGCATTCAATAGTGTTTTCAGACACCATAGGTTATGTAATCTTCTTAAAACCCATTTTTTATAAACACTCATTTTCACAACATTCACACACTTGGCCAAGTTAACTCGGACCCGTTATCAAACAGAGAACGGGTCGTTGAGCTCGTGGTAGCTATGGAATCGATAAGGTGCTTGGGGAGCTAAGTCAAGAAGCGGAGTTAGATCGACATTGTGGTAATGGTTGTAATCCCTTTCTCGTTGTGTTTCTTATACCCTTGTTGATTCATAGTGGATTGTTGTGTGTTGGTGCCATGATTTTTATCTCGACGGTATACCCTAGGGTTTTCACGTTATATCTCTTGTGCTGTAGTTGATGTGTTTTGTTTCTTTCTTTTATACGATGGTCTTTAAAAGAATCAAAAATTTTATTAAAAAGAAAAACTAATTTTTATTGGCCCATTCACCCCTCCCCTCTAGGCTCAATCCTTTGGCTTTTTAGCTTTTTCAATTGGTATTAAAACAAGGTTATCTCGTAGTTGGCTTTACCACCGGAGTTAGATCCTTTAATAGCCATGACCTCAGAGTTAGGTAGAGAGGGTACCTCCACCACTAGGCCTCCTTATTTTGGTGGCAACAACTATCCCTATTAGAAGGCTAGGATGAAGGCTTTCCAAAATTTTATGGGAATTAGAATTTAGAGATCCATTCTCTACGGATACGAAGCCCCCATTGTTGAAGATGCCACTACCAAAGTTGTCAGGTTGAAAATCGACACCAAATGGACCCAAGTTGACAATGAGTGTTTCGACTTTAACTACAAGGCTCTAGGTGCTATTTACAATGCCCTTAGCCCCAGTGAGTTTAGTCATATCTCAAAGTGTGACACTACTAAAGAGGCTTGGGACATCTTGCAAGTCACGCACTAGGGCACTCAAACTATGAAGACCTCAAAACTCCAAATGTTGACCATTAGGTTTAAAAAATTGCGTATGACCGATCATGAGACCTTTAACCAATTCTATGGCAAATTTAGTGAGATCATTCATTCTTTTTTCGGTCTAGGTGAGCCCCTTTCCTCTTCTAAGGTTGTTCGTAAAGTTCATAGGTCCCTACCAGAGAAGTTTAGGGCTAAAGTTACTGCCATAGAGGAGAGCCATGACATTAACTCTATGAAGGTTGAAGAACTGGTAGGCAAACTCCAAACCTATGAAATCAACCACTTGTCCTCTAAGAAAACTTCTTCTAGCTCTAGCAAAGGCATAGCCTTGAAATTCTCCCATGTTGACACCCCTGAAAGCGATGATGAAGAAGAGGATGATGATGAAGAAGAGTTGGCCATGCTTGCTAAAAAATTTCAAAAGTTTGTTAGGTTCAAAAAGGGAACAGTTTCAACCCTTCCTCCCCCAAGTTGTCTTTTTTAAGCAAAAAGTTCACTTCAAGTGGTAATAACAAGCGTAATACCTCCTTTAGTTTCAAGAAACCCCAAGGGATCTAGTGTCATGAATGCTATGAATTTGGTCACATTCAAGCCGAGTGTGCCAACACCCACAAAAAGAAGGAAAAAAAGGTCTTTACTGTTACTTGGAATGAGGAGAGTGAAGATGAAAAATTGAATGAGTGTGAGCCCAAGGATAAAGTCGATAAATCTAACTTTTCCGTGTTAGTGACCTGCATAGGACCTTTCGACCACTCTAGTTTGCCTATCGACAGTGACTCCTCCCTTGTAAGTTGTGACTAAGGTGAATGTCTAGCCACCGAGTCCCTAGATGAGTCTAGTGAACATGGTGAGGGTAATGATGATGATGAGATTGAGTCTATCCATGAAGCATATGATGAACTTGTCAAAGAGTGTCTAAAACTCAAGAAAGATAAACTAAAGATCAAGATGAGGTTTAGAACTCTAGAGAACAAAATGAGCTTCCTAAAAAATGAAGTGAGTGAAAAGACCACAAAAGTTGAGAATCTTAAGACTCACAAAACAAACCTGTCCGATAAATTTGCTTACATTGAGAAAGAAAGACTTGAATACCTAGGCGAGTTAACAGTTGCTAAGTCTAGGATATTTGAACTTGAGAAAGACCTATCTGAATCTAGCTCCATGAAAAAGGGAAGTGAAGCAGCTTCTCGGATCACTGAGTTACCTTCCTCTTTTAGAAATAAGAGCGGTTTAGGATACCTACCTCTTTTAGAAATAAGAGCGATTTAGGATACTTAGACCTGCCATCCTTGAAACCCAAGACTACAGGTGATCCTAAGAAGGTTGTGTTTGTTAGTGATTCGAACACTCCTACTCCATCCACTCCTCCTAGTCTAGGTATCAAGAGTGAGAAATTTGGTCATAAGAAAAAGGGAGTGCCCACATGTCATCACTGTGGTGTTCTAAGCTACATACGGCCTAATTTCTTTAAGCTCATGAACAAAAAGGCCTCTAGAAGTCCTCCAAAAGGTCAATCTATCTTGGAAAGACCTATGCATCAACCTAAAGCACATCTGGCTAGTCATGACAACCATCTTTTGGACCATCTTATTAATCTTGCCAAATAATCAATCAATCTTCTTGATAAAGTTCACCACTTGGCCAAAGTTGTTGGTAGTTGTTTTCATCTTAGAAACATGAAGCCTGTTAGCCCAAGTCATAAAATTCCTCAACCCCCTGCTCCTACGAATAAGAAAGACAACTCCCAAGAAGTTAAGTTTTCCACTAAGTAATCTCACCAACATTTTTGTAAAAGAAAAGAAAATGTTTGCCTTGTGGCTCACACTGCTTTGAAAACTCATGATACTTCTTTGTGGTACTTGGACAGTGGGTGTTCAAAATATATGACAGGGGATAAATCTTTGTTTGTCTCCTTTGAGGAATACCCTGCGGGAAATGTGACCTTTGGATGGAAACAAAGGAAAAATCAAAGGAAAATGTGTGATCATGTCCAATGGCCTTCCTAGATTTGAAGAGGTTTTTATATGTGGAGGGCCTAAAAGCCAACCTTTTGAGCATAGGACAATTCTGTGATAACTTGCATAATGTTCAATTCACACAAAATGGATGTTCTACTATTGACTCCTCTAGTACATGCATTATTGAGGGCACTCGATCTTCTGATAATTGTTATTGTATAGTCTCTGGATCTAATAATGTGCAATAGGATATTACTTGATGAGGTAGAGATGTGGCACCAAAGATTAGGTCACATTAATTTAGTTAATCTATCAAAAATCATCGAAAGGGAACTCATTAAGGGGGTTCCTAAGTTGGCCAGTGGAAAGGGCCTTATGTGGTGATTGTTTAAAAGGGAAACAAATGAAATGTCCTCGTAAAAAGCCCAATCTGTTGATGTTGGAGGCAATACTGCCAAGATCATTATTTTTGTAAAACGATTTTTGGTAAAAAATTAACTGGACCGGCAAACGCCGAAACGGGCTCCAGATAAAACTATTGACGAAGAACAATCAAAAAAAAACCCGTGCAACCAAAGTTAATTTAGAAGAATACCTCTTGTAGATCTAATCTTCAACTACGACTTGATTACGAGTTGAAGCTCATGTCAGATCTTCTACCGTATTCCCTTATGTGATCCTGAACGTAGTGTGGGCTACGATCCTCTAAGAACTTATACTGGCAAAACTCCGATATATTTTTTAAGTCTTGAAAGATAAAAATAATATATCAAGAATGATATAAAAATCAATCTCAACTGGTTCAGCCTACCTGCATATATATAGGGCTACAGTAGGGACCTGGGAAGTAATTATGAGTAAGACTTTCAATGGAACACAGATACCAACGGGCAATTTCTGAAATTATGGAAAGACGCAGCGGTTTCTGCAATTTTTATAAAACACTGAATTACAGTTCACACCACTAAAGAACTATAATTGCACTCTGACCCATAA
>JAOTRH010041374.1:0-20168 GCA_034768845.1 Heliamphora exappendiculata
TATATTTTTTTTTTATTTAAATTATTTGTAATTAAAAATTAATTTATATTAATGTTAATCGAGTGTATATTTTATTTTTATTCTAGTTATTTTTTGTATTTTATAACAATGTTATCACTTTTTTCATTGTAAGTTTTTTTAATAATAACTTATTGTACAAAATGAGAATGTTCTCGTTTTTTACATCTAAAAATAATAAATTTTTTTGAATGTTAAAATTTTCTTTTAAATTTTTTATTATTATTTATACAATATTAGTATATTGTATACATTTTTATTTTCAACAAATAAAAAAACTTTATATTTATATCGCATTTACCCATTTAATACTAATTTCAAATTTTAAATTTTAAATTTAATTGAGAAAATTCTTATATTAAATTTTTTAACTTGAATTTGCAAGCGGTGCAAAACAAAATCGACTAGAAAAGCGGCCCAAGGCAAATAACTTTTTTTAATATATAATATCTTATTTTTTTAGTTCAATATTTCTAATTTCTTTTCTTTCTTGATTTGTTTTCAAATTCTTGTATTCAATATATATATTCTTTTAAGTTTACGACGTGTCGATTTTAAAAAGATAAATAATTTTAAAAATGAATTTATATAACAAAATTTTACAAAATTTTAAAATTCAAAACACAAAATTAAATATTAATGTCATGTGACCAGTATATTTGTCACTCTTTTTATTACTCATTGTACCTTTAGGAGAGAGGGATAAAATTATTCATTTCATTAATAACTTGTAAAATAGATTTTTTTTAACTAATTAAAAAATAAATAGACTTTATTCCAAAATAACTTCATGATTTAATTTATCCTCCATATACTCCTTATGCTAATAATTGTTATGAGAAGTCAAACCTAAAATCATCACTTCTTTAAAGGTGCTCTATTTTCACAAATATAATTATTTTTGTATTATAAAATATATTAATAAAATGTAATAAATTTGATTATTTACCACAAAAATATAAAAATAATTATAATGAATAATTCAATATTAATTAATTATAAATAATATCAACTAATTAAAAAAATAATTCATATTAATTATTTGACTAAAGTTACTAAATAAGTGGCGATTTCTTTAAAATAAAGTTAAGATATATTCCCTTTTAACTTTTAGAGAAATTTTTTTGACTGAATTTACTTTAAATTATTATTTAGTTTAATTCAATAATTAATAAATTTTCCAGATAAATGATGTAATATTGTCTAATTAAGTACGTTAAATTAAAAATAATAATAATTATTTGAATATATTAAAAAATTAAAATCAATAATTTTTAAAAAATACAAATCGAATTCATTTTTAAAATTTCTTTTCAAAACTCAAACTAAGAAGTCCATGCTTTGCAATCTATTTTCTAGAATATTCATTACTAAACACCACTTTATATTTTGTAACAAAAGATTTTATTGTCACAAAAAATTAATCTAATGAGATTTAGTGACAAATAAAACATATTGTTACTAATAACCATTTTTAGTCACAATTTATTCGTTATTCTTAAAACTTTTTGAATTTTACAACCGTAGAATATCACATGGTTCGTTATTGTGAAATAAAAAGTTTTTTTTTCCAAAAGTTTTTGAATATTTTTAAAATGTCCTTACTATCCATGGAAGGTGAACTAGATGTAGAATATCACAGCTGCCTCCCACTTTGCAAAAGCCTTGTGTTTTTGAACCTTGTGTAGGGCTCTAGCTGCTCTTGGTTGGTTTTGAACCATGAGTATCGATCTTTGAGGAATATCTTGTCTATCTTGTCTCTCAATGCGGCTCCTTGCAACTCTTCTAGGTGCCTTGCTCATTGCCGCTAGTTCAAGATGTTGTCGTTCCTAAGGATAGCATCGAGTTATATGTGTTAAAAAAATGTTTCCATAACTTTAATCAAAGAATTGACCTATTTCTTTGGTTTCGAACAGTAAGAAGGAAGAACTGAACATTTTTGCCGAACTCGTAAAGCCTTGTGTTTTCGGTGCCTACCTAACTCCTACAAGAATAAGAACATTGTTAGTGCCTTTAGGCCAAAGTTGATCGAAAAACATTCCGATGCACAAGTTAAAATTTTCTCTTTGAGGTGTTTCTAAGCAAGCTATTGGTGGATTATGCGTACCTTTTTCTCTAGGGCACTTACCAATTTATAGAGATCTCACATGTGTGGTTCAGATCTTTAAGGGTCCCTTTGGTTGTATTTTCTAAAATTATAATTTAAAAATTATTTTTAAAAAATTAATTTGAAAATTATTTTCAAACCCAAACCCAAACCCCCCAAACCTAAACCCTAACTCTAACCATAACCCTAACCTTAATCCCGGCGACACCCAAATCCACAGTTCTCGCCTTGACAATGACGATCTGTGTTTGATTTTGTCAGAAAAATGCTTCGCGACGACAGCGGCAATGGTGGTAGCTCAGCGACGACGATAACAAGCCGGAGACGATGGTGGATGCTCGACGACGGCGGCGGCGAAACTTGAAACCCTAGTTGACGATGACAATGATGACTTCGAATGGCGAAGAAAGGCTGCAACGACGACGACGACGACGCCTTTGACGGCGACTTCGATGGCGAAAGTCATGATGACGACGGTGACAACGAATTCGAACAGCGACGATGACAACTTCAAACGATGACGACGGTGAAGAAAAGTTCTCTGTGTTTGGGTGTTGTCTGAAGAAAAACGAATCAAAAAATTTGAAAACGTCATTTTCTTGTTTTCAAGAAAATCTTAATTCTTAACTCGATTTTTTTAGTAATTTTTAACATACTTTTTCAAAAATTGCTACTAAATTAAGTTTCAAAATTTTCATAGCATAATTCTCTAAAAATTATTTTCGAAAAACAGTTCCGAACGGGACCTTAAGTCTCTCTTTTTATTCATTTAAATCATGGATTTCCCTTTATCTATTCTCAACCGTCCTCTTTCTTCTGGATTCTATCTCGTCTTTCTTGAGGTATCATCTCAGGGATGGGATTTTCTGGGGCGATGATTTCGCCAATCAGCCTTTTATTAGCCCATTGTTTTTGTAGGTCTGAATTATCATGAGTTGCCATTCTAGAGAGCCCGAACTTTTTGATGGGCCCTACTAGGGCCTTGGGCCAGCATCTTATCTGACCCCACTTGTCACATAAAATGTTATCACTATAGGTAGAACTTTTCTTGTTGTGTTTATTAAATTATTAAGACCCTGTTTGGGATCAATAATAAAGTTGACTCTTTTTAAAAAATTTAATTTTTAAGCCGATTTATTTGGCATAATATGCTGCATGGCTTTCAAGATAACTTAAAAAAAATTAAAATTTTTTTTATTCTCTTTTTTTCTTCTGATATCTACCTTTTCAAATTATCTCAAATACTTTCACTTTTTTTATTCTTCTTTTTTTTTAAAAAAAAAATCTAAACTTCTTTAAAGTTAAGTTTAAAAAATATCCCAAACTGGCATAATTCAATCCATAAATGCAAAATTAGTAGTTCGAGAAAACAAATTTTTACAAAATAAAATTACATTTTTTTTAATCCAATGCCACCCTCGATCCCCATAACAAAACAAGAAAGAGAATGTTTGTTTATATTAGATATAAACTTGTTAATTCTACAAAATATGTAAAGGAATTTATTAGAAAAATCATATATTAAACGTTGAAAGACGTAGAAGAATTAACATGAAATAATTGTACAATTATGAAAAGCAAATTGCTAGTGAGTTTTCACAAATATTTTATAAAAATGTTTTAACAAGTTTGTTAAATTATATTATAAAATTTCAATCTTCCAAAAAGTTTTTCAAAAATTTATCTTAAAATTTTATGACAATTCCTTTTATTATTATTAAGGTGAGTTTTGGGGAAAACGAGCTTTGCCTCTTGAAAAAATCAAATTTTGTTATGCAACAATGATATAGAAATCACATAAACAGATAAACCAATTAACTCACAACGAGACAAGGGATTTTTACGTGAAAAACCCTAATACAGGTAAAAATCACGGGACTAATCCTAATCTGAGAAAACAAGCGCTATATATGAGTTTGATTACACGAAAAGCCTTACAAAATCAGTTGAATTCTTAACCTAGGTTACCCGCGTTTTTGCCGAATCCTCGTGAGCCAATCCTGTGCTTACTTGCCACAGAAATCTTCCTCCAAATTTTATCACTTGAGACTCCTCTCAAGTTTTGATTGCAGTGATGAAGATGACGAATTGACGATGCTCTTTGAACGTATCAAATTCTCATAAAGTTGTCAATTCTAGCTTATGAGAACTCCCCCTCACTCATACTCCCGCAGCTTTGATGCTTTGATGTTGATTTGGAAGGATTGATTTCATCATTCTGTTTCAATTCTACACAAATACACTTTCACAGAAGAACAAGTATCATATCGAGAGATTGTTATTAAAGAAAATAAAAATAATGATTGTGTCACAGACTTGCCAACAAGAGAAGAAAAAGACTTAGGTGAAAAAGTTCTAACAATCTTCCCATTTGACAATTCTGTGACAACCAGCAGTTAATCCACACAAAGATACCGAAAATTTCACAAGCCAATAAGAAAGAAAATATGACCAGAGCCTTGCCAAAATTTACCCAATAATGTATCTCAATGTGCCAACAAAAAAAACATATATCAACATGAAAGTATCTAGCCAAAAAAATATATCAATATGTATCTCAATGTTTCACCAACCACCAAAACAATATGACTACATGAAAAGTTTCTAGCCGAGCTAAAAGAAATGTATCTCTATCATATCCACTAACAGTCTATCACAAACGAAAGTATAAAAAAAAATGTATCTCTATCATATCTACTAACAATCTATCAAAAACCAAAGTGTCTCCAAAATCAAAGATTTATACAAGAACAAAGCTATACCACTATACCACCAGCTATACAAAATCTCCCCCTTTGGCACTGAATTGACAAAGTGATGCAAAGAAGTCATTGAGATGGTGGGAGCCGTGCACAAACAAACGTCATGAACTCTTACTGCTCCTGCTAGACGGTCTGCTCATGTTGAATGAGACTCTGAATATCAGCCCGAAGCAGATTGACATCCTCGCGAATCAAAACTTTTGGGTATGGATAATTCCTCGGGCTCGGGGGCAGATCTACATCTGGATCAAGACCCAGCTCCTTTGGATCCGCAGCACCAGATCCTGAGGTACCTACAGAGGGGGAAACCCGGGGAATATGGGAAGAACTTTGTTTCAAGGTGGTTTTGGAGATAGGCTTAGGTAGGAAGACAAGCTCATCGGGATGTGCCCCAGTATGATACTCAGGGACACGAAGAGATCGCAGATACTGAGTGATGAAGAACCCAAAAGGGAGACCAAGGGAGGACTTGCCTCCAATCACGCGCATAATCACATAAAACATAACGAGACAGACATCAACCAATTTGCGATTGGCAATGGCCCACATCAGATAGCCATGATGTTGGGAAATCTAAGAGGTATGACCTTTCGGGGCGATGCTGGCACAAATGATGAGATTGAGAAGGCGATAGTCAGGGGTGAGATCCCTTTGAGGGATAAGGACACACGTGACCCAAGAACGGGACAACTCGCAGATTGCCGAAGCAGTAGGACCGTAATCAAATGATTCCTCACGAAAAAATGAGGAATAGGGAAAAATGGGATCAGAAGGTCGAGACTCTAGGCCTAGCCATGAGGCAATCATGTCCAGTGTAAAAGTGAAGGCAATGCCACGTACATGCCCAGAAAAAGTGTCAATCTCAGAAGATTGCTCAACAAGAGAGTTGTAAAACTCTCAAACCAGAGTCAAGTTAACCAAGAGAGATGAAGTGAAAGATAATAAAGCTTCCCATTTAAGAGCAAGGAAGGATGCAATGAGAGGATTATCGGGAAAATCCCGAAGGACAACACTCCTTTCCAAAAGAGCTGATCTCTTGGCGTAGGATTCGAGATATGTTTTAAGAGAAGTCCTAGAATGAAACCTAGGAGAGAGTTCGGAGACATTGCCCGGAGTGGTGGATTTGGCACGATACTTGGGAGGCATGCTGCTAAGGGGGTAACTAAAGACCACACGATGAAAGAACAGACATGCCCAGAAGCCAACCACAACACAGGAGAACAAGGAATGGAGCAAGGAGAGAAAGGGAAATAAAAAAACAAAAAAAACAACCAAAAAAAAATTAGACCAAAAAAAAAAAACAACTCCTGAACCTGGAGGAAAAAAAAATCATAACCTAAGACCAACAAAACAATAAAAAAAATGAACCAACCCTAGAACATAACCCTAAAAGAAGGGAGAGAACATGAGAACATACCTGCTAGAGGAGAGAAACCAAGACGAAAGCCACAAAAACTGAAAGCTGGAGATCGAAATCCACGAGAGAGCAAGACGACACCAAGAGAGGAGGGAGAGAGAGAGCCGGCAAAAAAAAAACAATGAGAGAAGAAAGAATTTGAGGATGATTTGAAACCCCTTAGGCGCGAAGACCGCTTGACCGGTCTTTAGACCGCTCGAGCGGTGTTCCTTTTGAAACCAAAAAATAGGTCTAACACAAGAGATACTGAGAAATGACAAAGACCGCCCGAGTGACCGCTCGATCGATCTATGGGGCGGTGAAACCCTTACTTCAGTATATTGAATAGAGAACAGCAGAACCGAGAGGCACTACAAACCGCTCAAGCGGTGTAACAAGTAGACACACACATGGACCTAAAACACAAGACACGCCTGACACCACAAAAAAAAAAAAATTTAAGAGAAAGGGCACTCTAGAGAAGAGATGAGTACCAAGCGTAATCTAGACCATATGGATGCAATGTTCGAACCCACATTCAGAGGCATCACTAGAAATCCATGAGACTGAGCCTACTTATATAAAAAGAGGAAATACATTCAGATCAACATCTATGATATCATGTGTGTGTGAATTGATGTGAACACAGGTAAAAATGGTTTAGCACATCTCAAACCCAACCGATGTGACATTCTTAATCATATCAGATAGCAATGAGTTACACATAATGAAATCATTTCAACCCAAACATGCTCGACAAACAAACTCCCCCTTAATCTAGGCACGGAAAGAACAATAGGCATGGTTCCTCTGGCGGCTGCCACACTAAGACGTGTGAGAAAAGAAGACACCCTTAGGTAGCCATTTCTAGAGCCAGCCTTTTTTTTTTTCTCAAAAACAACTACGAATGCAAAGGCGGCTTTCATACTAATACGAACGAAAAATTAAAATTCGTATAGGTAGCTATTTCCTCAGATAAAAATGCATATTTGCACTCAAAACGAGGAGGCTATACACTAGAACGTACGAAAAGATGTGGTTCGCATAGGTAGCCATTTTCTCTAAAATTCAACACACAAAATTTTGTCCAGATCAAAAGAAATTCATAATTAGAGAATATGAGGGTTGCCAATGGATCATTGCATGTAATCAAGGAGAACTGTTATAGATTTAGAATTCAATCACCAGTAGATTCTAGTATATGGAAAACTAGACTAACCCAGACAGCCAGTGGTGTACATAATAGAATTAGGTCTGAATGTATTGCCAGAGTTAAATGAGAGGACCAAACCAACCATAGAAAATAGCAAGTCTCCGAATGTAGAAACAAACAAAGCGAACATACAAATACAAGAGTTTCAAAAGGTACTTAGAACTTCGTACAAAGTGTCCAACACCTTTTTTTTAAGAAAGAAAGAAAGACTACTCGACAAGACAGACTCCTAGAGTCTTCTTAAGAAACTCAAACCGAGGATGGTCAAGAGGTTTAGTAAGAATGTCAGCTCGCTGTAACTCAGTGTCTATATGTTCAAGCACAATAGTGCCATCTTTTACGAGATCCCAAATGAAGTGATGACGAATGTCTATGTGCTTAGTTCGAGAATGTTGAACATGGTTCTTTGAAATATTTATCGCACTAATGTTGTCGCAATACAACATGATAGGATCCTGTTTGAACCCGTAATCAGACAGCATCTGCTTCATCCATAGAAGCTGAGTGCACCCACTCCCAGCTGCTATGTATTCAGCTTCAGCTGTAGAGAGAGATATGACAGTTTGCTTTTTGCTGTGCCAAGAGACAAGATTGTTTCCTATGTAAAAGCACCCACCCGAGGTACTTTTTCTATCATCGACACTCTCAGCCTAGTCAGCATCAGGAAAATCCACGATATCAGCAGTAGTATCATATGCAAACTAAATCCCATAAGCAGAAATCCAGTTCACATATTTGATGATGCGTTTCACAGCTTGCAAATGAGACTCCTTGGGACTCGCCTGATATCTAGTACACACCCCAACACTAAAAGCGATGTCAGGGCGACTCGCAGTCAAGTATAACAAACTCCCTATCATACTCCGGTACAAGGTCTGGTCAACCGATTTACCAGACTCATCTTTGGAAAACTTAGTGGTGACACTCATGGGAGTTCGGGCATGTTTCGAATTTTCTATACCAAATTTCTTGACCAAATTCCTAGCATACTTGGAGTGAGTGATAAACATACTAGATTCTGACTGTTTGACCTGAAGCTCTAAGCAATAATTCAGTTCTCCCATTAGGCTCATTTCAAACTCAGTGCTCATTTCTTTTGAAAATTCAGTCACAAGAGTGTAATCAGTAGACCCGAAGACTATGTCATCGACATATATTTGAGCAACAAGTATGTCATGGGTCTGCGTGTAAATAAACAAAGTCCTGTCAACGCGACCCCTAGAAAAACCTTTCTCTAACAGGAATGAAGTTAACCTGTCATACCAAGCTCTGGTAGCCTGTTTCAACCCATAGAGAGCTTTCCTAAGTTTCAGAACATGATTTGGTAAGGCTGGGTCAACAAACCCTTTAGGTTGCTCTACATAGGCTTCTTCTCTAAGATCACCTTTCAAGAAGGCACTCTTGACATCCATTTAAAATAATTTGATGTGAAGTTTACATGCAACAGCAAATAAAATTCTAATGGATTCAAGACGTGCAATAGGGGCAAACGTCTCATCAAAATCAATGCCTTTAACCTAAGTGTAACTTTGTGCTACCAGTCTAGCCTTATTCCTAATCATTTCATCAAATTCATTTGTTTTGTTTTTTAAAATCTATTTGGTGCTTATGACAATCTTGTCAGTGGGCCGATGGACTAGTTTCCACACATTGTTCCTAGCAAATTGTTCTAATTCCTCATGCATGGCATTAATTCAATACTCATCAAACAAGGCCTCATTGACATTTTTCGGTTCAATTAACGACACATAACACAAATTAGTTACCTCATCCCGTATTTGATGTCGCGTCTTCATCCTATCGGTGACATCTCCCAGTACTTGAGACACTGGGTGATTGAGCTTTACCCTCGCAGAGTGTTCTAGTCCTTTCTTTTTAGAATATTTGGGTTCTGCTTCTTGCATTTGACTTCTCTATTTTACACTAGTAGGGGTCTTCTCGGCAGAGTCTTCACTTGCTTCTAATGTCGCTTGACTTTCGTCCTTTTCAGCTTTCGGTTCTTCAATGTGTGTACCTAAAAAAGGAAAATCAACATCAGCAAGTGTAACAATTGGTTCATCATCAATAGCCGCATTTATAGACTCCATAACAGTAGAAGTTCTATTATTAAAAATTCTATATGCACGACTATTGGTGGAGTAACCTAAGAAGATCCCTTCATCACTGCGAGAGTCAAACTTACCTAGCTGCTCCCTATCCCGAAAAATGTAGCATTTACTACCAAAAGTATGAAAGTGCTTAACATTTGGTTTGATTCCTTTCCACAACTCATAGGGGGTGTGAAGAGTTCCTGGTCTTAGGTAGACACGGTTATTGATGTAACATGCAGTGTTTATCACTTCTGCCCAAAACTGTAGTGAAACTTTCTTATCATGCAACATGACCTGTGCCATTTCTTGAAGAACTTGATTTTTCCTTTCAGCCACTCCATTTTGCTGAGGAGTTTTAGGCGTAGAAAATTCATGCTGAATACCCACCTCTTCACAAAATGAAGTGAATTCAGAGTTTTCAAACTCATTTCCATGATCAGACCGAATGGGGATAACTGAATTATGGGACTTGGGTTTTTCATTTTGAAATTTAAGGACAAGAGTTTTGAAACTTGAAAACGTGTCAGACTTTTCTCTCAAAAAATTAACCCAAGTAAATCGAGAGAAATCATCCACAGTTACAAAAAATGTATTTCTTCTTGCCTAAACTTTCAGTCCTAGTTGGTCCTTTCAAATCCATGTGAATCAGCTTTAGAGGAGCTTTGGTGCCTAAACCATCAGTTTTCTTATGTGAAACTCTAGTATGTTTACCTACCTGACACGCACCACAGACCCAGTGCAATTGACTTCCCAACTTTGGAATGCCTTAGATTAACTCTTTATTGGCAATCTTAGTGAGATCCTTGTAATTAACAAGTCCAAGTCTCCAATACCACAGTTCAACATCATTGATTTTGACCGAATTACAAGTTTTAGCATTTACAAGAATGATCCCATAGCAATTATCAGACGTTCTAACACCATGCATGACAGTTTTACCTTTTTTATCCAAAATGATGCAATTATCTTTTGAAAAATGCACTTCATGATGAGTGTCACACATCTAACTAATGTTTAACAGATTTTCCTTTAAACCGTCAACCAAAAGAACATTTTCCAACTTAGGTAGTCCACGGGTAGAGATAGTGCATTTTGATATGATTTTTGTTGAATTTTCATCCCCAAATGCCTCCGTCCCACCATTATAAGACTTTAACGTGGCAAACAAGGACTTGTCCCCAGACATGTGTCGAGAGCAACCACTGTCAGGATACCACATGTGAGAACTTTGAGCTCTCATAACAATCTGAATCACATAAGATTTCAGGTCTTCTGACTGAACCTAGACTTTTCTAGTTTTCACAGGAGCCGACTCTTTTACATGTGTTCTAAGGGCATTAGAGAAGGACGGTTTGTGAAACGGGGCAGAGTAACTCAAGTGAGACATGTGATGCAATCTAAAACAATGTGGTCTAATATGACCTCTCACTCCACAAAAATGACAGATGAGAACAAACTTCCTATTTTCCTATGGGCATTCTATGCAAGAGTTTACAATAAGGACGAATGTGACCCAGAACACCACAGTGGTGACAGATAGGAGAAGAGTTAGGCTTTCTTACCTGGCTACGTTGTAAGGTGGCCTTACTTGTCGTACTTGTTCCTTCTGTCTTTTCTTTCAGCTCATTGGCCTTCTTAGCTTTCACGAATGTCGGGTTGCTAGTTCTTTTTGTTTCCCTGTGGACTGATTTGATGTACTGGAAAATCCCAAGCCTACTTTGTCATGCGCTGCCTTTTGATCACCCAAAAGTCCATCCAAAGCACGTGACCCTGCATTCCAACGCTTGAGAGTAGCATTAGCATGATTCAATTATTTTTCAAGGTTAGTGATATGACATTCTAACTCATATAATTTAGCAGAATTATCTATCATTTAAAAATTTGAATCGTTCTTTATCTTGTTTACAGTTTTTCAAATTAATGCATAAGATATTCAATTCATTTTTTAGGTCTACTTCTTTTGCTTGAGCTGTAAGAAGCTCTTGCACAAGTTTTTCTTTCTCACTTTCAGAGATTTTAAGTTGAGAAGCAAGTTTAGCATATTTTTTAATCAACACATAACTCTTCTTATACATCTTATCGTAAGCTCCTTAGAGAGTATCACTGTCTTCCCCTTCAACATTTTGCACATAATCCTCTTCTTTATCATCCTTATTCACAAACTTATTCAAATCATTAACACTGTCATTAGAATGAACGGAAGCAATAAAGGCTATAATGTTATAATCATCATATTGATCCTCATTGTCATCACTCAACTCGGGTTCGCTTTCATCATCCCAAGTTATAGTGAATACTTTTTGCTTCTTTTTCAACTTGTTTGGGCATTCCTGAGCAATGTGCCCAAAACTTTTGCACTCATAACATTGGAGGCCTGAACCTTGGGATTTTTGCCCTATTTTGTCAAAGATTTTAGGACCATTCTTGGATTTGTCACTCCTGAATCGCTTATGTGATTTGTCATCCTGATTTGGCTTTTTATTTTTTCAAAATTTTTTAAACTTTTTGACAAACATAGTCATCATATTAGGATTAAACTCATTATCAGAATCACTAACAAACGCTTAAGCTGAAGTGAAAGCTAAATTTATTGAAGATTTATGATTTTGAAAATTCAACTCATACGTTTGCAAGTTTCCAACCATTCTTTTCACTGTAATAGAATCAATGTGTTTGCTTTCCTCTATTACAGTGATATTTGGTTGAAAGCGTTCGGGATGAAATCTCAATAATTTTTGAATAATTTTTAAATTAGGGATCTTTTCACTAAGATTAAAAGAAACATTCACAATGTCACTTAACTTAGCATAAAAATTATCAAACTTCTCATCTTCTTTCATGCGTAAAGTTTCAAAATTGGTGGTAAGACGTTGAAGTTTAGAGATTTTTACAGTTTGTGTTTCTTCATGAGTGACTTCCAGTATTTCCCACGCTTCTTTTGCCAGGTCACAAGTGCTTATTCTACGAAATTCCTCCGGAGTGACCCTGCTAAAGATGGCGTTCATAGCCTTACTGTTCCATCCGGTATTCTCAAAATCAGTTCTATCCCATTTAGTCGATGGCTTAGAGATAATTTTCTCATCTACAGTCATAGTTGGATAACTATACCCCTCAGTTACGGCTAACCAAACCTTTTGATCTATGAACTTAAAAAAAGCTCTCATTCGAACTTTTCAGAACGGGTAATTAGTCCCATTAAGAAGTGGGGGTCTACCGGTAGATGCACATTCTTTCAAAAAATCCATATATGCAAATCAAGAACAAGGTAATAAGGATCACGTAAAAGCATGCTCTGATACTAATTGAAAAAATTAAATTTTGATATGTAACAATGATATAGAAATCAAATAAATAGATAAACCAACCAACTCACGAGACAAGAAATTTTTACATAGAAAACCCCAATACGGGTAAAAACTACGGGACTAATCAAAGTCCAAGGAAACAAGCACTATAAATGAGTTTGGTTACAAGAAAAGTCTTACAAAACTAGTTGAATCCTCAACCTAGGCTACTGTGGCTTTGGAATTTGGGGGTTAAAAATGAGAAAATTCAAAGATGTCTTGAAAAGTATTTTAAATACCTTGAAAATTAAAATTTGAAAATTTCTTTTGTTGAAAATAGAGTCACCACTTGATTTTTGAGAAAAATTAAGAAAAATAAAATTGGCTACTGATCTTGAAAATGTTAACTAGAGAATAAGAGTTCGGGGGTTAATGTACGAATCGGGGAAGGTGTTAGGCACCTCGTTCGTCCAATCATAAGGTTTGCCTCTATTAATTATCATTGGTTCTTTAATATAATTTTTCAAATGCATGCAAATAAAGAAAATCGGAGTGAAGAGAGAACATTAAAAATCAAGTATAGAAAATACATAAGGTATGTACATAGCATTCGAAAACAAATAAATGTCAAAAGAAAAATTCTCATTTTTAAGGCATGCAATTTCTAGCTAAAAGGATACATGGAATACACCCGCATGCAATATTTACAAAGATTAACTAAACTATCATGATTTTCATAAAAGAACAAAAATATAGTTGAAAATGCTAAAATTATCTAAATATGAATTGTTAATAAAATAAGCTAAACTATTCTAAACATGCATTTTAAAGAAAATAACTAAAACATACATATTACAAAAATGAACTAAGCTAACATTACAGAAAAAACTAAATGTAAGAAGATGCATAAGAATTCTAAAAGAAAAATTGTTAACAAAGAAAATGAAATGAAAATTTTATAATAAAGAGAATTTAGAGATTTAAAGAAAAAGAAAAGGTCATAAGGAAAATTATGCTAAAAAAAGGGTTAGAAAATGTTTATTAGATTATTAAAAAAAAATCTAATTATTTACATTTTGTGTTTTAAAAGTGATAGAGAAAATAAAAGGAAAACAAAAAAAAGAAAAGAAAAAAAAGAAAAGAAAATCAACTTTAAATACTTTTTATAATTTTTAGGTTTAATGGAAATGAAAGAAAAAGAAAAATAAAAAAAGTTATAAGAAAATAAAGTAAGAAAAATAAAAATAAAATTTTAAAAGAAAAATAAACACATGAAAAGAAAGAATAATTAAACTAACACTAAAAGGGAATATGAGATAGAATATTATAATAAAATCTAGAACAAATAATAAAAAAAAATAAAATGCTATAAAAAAAATATCTTAATATTAAGAGAAAAGAAAATAGAAGATAAAAAAGCTAGTAAATGAGTTTTAAACTAATATCGTAAGAAAAGAAAAATAAAAAAAATGGTGCGTTGAAATGAAATTAAAGTTACTAATAAGAGAAAGAAAATAAATAGAGTAGAAATACTAATAAATGAATTTTACACTACTATTGAAATAAAAGAAAAATGAATAAACAGTAAAAATTAGAAAAAGAATATTAAGATGAGAAAAAAATGAAGCAAAGTATTTAATTAAAATTACAAGAAAAGAAAAAAAAATGAAGTGCTTAGTAAAAGAAATTAAACTAACTAAAATAAAGAAAAGAAAATAGATAATAGAATACTAAATTAACATAATAAGAAAAGTAAAAAAAGAAATAGTGTATTTGAATTAAACGGGTGTAATATTGATTATTACAACTATTTTTATATAAGTATTTTGAATTATAATAATATCGACATTGTTTAGTCGTATCGTACAATTATATTAGCATTAATTTGATGAATATACGACAATGTGCTTAGTGTGAATGTGTGAATTAAGCAATTGATTAAAAGATTAAACTAAATAAAAACAATTAAATAAGGACAAGATTAACTATGTAAGTAAGAAGAAATACATGAATTGAGATTAAATATAACCCGATCACCCCAAAAGAGAAAGAATAGGAATTTGAAGGACCGGGAATCTAAGCGAGAATACCTGTATTGTTAAGAATCCTCAAGTTAGTGGAATGAGCTCCAATTGTCCAATCCTCGAGTGGTGATCCAAGTAAGGTTTTAGGGTAGACGTCGGAGGCTCAGTATTTCGGCAAGATTTTGGCGTCGGGGCTCGGGATAGATCGGTATATCGGCAGAGTTTCTCTCACTCAGAATTCGTCCTGAAAACGTATGCCGGGGTACGGTATTTATAGAATTCTTCAACCAATGAGGTGTTGCCACGTTTTGGGACACGTAAGGCCATTTGGAGTTGGCGGTCGCCATGTTGGCTAGGGTTTTCAAGAGATTCTATTGACGGCCGCCACAATGAACATGACGGTCACTACTTTTGGCAATGACTTAGGGGACAAATTATCGATGGTTTGATACAATTTCATTGATTTTGAAGGTTTTTGATGACTAGATTTAAATACCGAGCTTGGATCACCTCCCGAGGATCGTATTGAGGCACTATTCCACCTGTTTTCATCATCGAATTCGCTTAAGATTAGGCGGGGTCAAATTGAGGTGTCTACACCGCCGTCCATCGCCATTCCAGCCGCCATCGTCCAGACTGTCGCCACTGCCATCCAGGACCGCCGCTGTCCAGGATCGTGCGGCGCCCGTTCTTCTTATTTCTTTTTTTTTTGAGCTATTACACTCACAATCAATTGTAAAATATAAATTATTTAATGATCGACAATGTCCACTACTCTTTTGATGACCTAACGCAGCTAGTGAACGGATTCGATCGCCGATAAATTACTCTGGCGAATTCAAATTACCATTTTATTGCTTTATAACCTTCAAAAAAAAGAAAAAAAAAAGAAAAAGAAAAAATAGCTGCTGCATTTTCAAGGGCAAAATGGACAAATAATTAATGAAATAAATGGTAACAAATGGAACTCTAACGGTTTGGGGTTGACTACAACATTTAAGCCTATAAAGGTGTTAGTGTAATTTGTCCAAAAGAGTGTAATTGATTGTATTTGATCAAAATTTCAGAAGATGTGAGTGTTATTTACTCTAAAATAAATTAATAAACTATTATTCTTGAGAGACACCTCTCTCCTTTGAAAATTGGTAGTTCTGGTTCTTTACTCTAATAAAAAGATTTGTCAAGTCCAAAACGGGGTTCCGCGGCTAAACTGACCTGGTCAAGCACACTACGGTGGTCAAAAAAGTCCGTTCTTAACATGGGTTTTGTATTATTAAAACTAATTATAAATCATAATTTATAATTAAAATTATTTATATTTAATAAATATATTAAATTATAATTAAAATATAAAAAATTAATTATAATTTATAGTAAAAATTATAAGTATTTAAAAAAAATAACTTATTATTAAAATTAATAATTAAAAATTAAAAATTATGCAAAAAAAAGACAGCCAAACACCCTGTAAGACAATGACCTGAAACAATATTTGAACAGGTGAGTCTTCTTACATAAATGTGGGCCCTACTTCTGCCTTACAATATTATTGGACTCTACATAAAAATATACTGTAACTCCTTAAATAAAATAAGTTAAGTGACGTAGTATTATTAACTAGGGCTCTCTTTATGTTAAGTTTCGAATTATTATTTATTTTTGTGTTTTTTGAATTTTAAAATTTCTCAATTTACTGATTTTTTCTCAATTAGATGAATCTGGAGAGTAATTCTTTTTATAAAAACAATGACAAAATGTACTAAAATGAAAATAAACAACACCAAATTTAGTTTATTGACATGTTTTGGATTATTTTTAATTTTTCTATTTTTTATTATTTTAATTATTTTTTTAATTTCTTAGATTGTGTTGATAAGAAGAGACGAAAAGTAGAATTGTTTGAATATATAATTTTTTTTACTAAAAATAAAATAAGTAAATGTTATTTGGTACTACTAAAACTAGTAACTTATAAATTATAATTTGTAACGTAAATTATGAGTGTTTGCTAAAGATTGTAACTTGTAACTGAAATAAAAAAAAAATAATTAAAAATTATAGTAGAAATTAAAAATATTTAATTTTTTTTATAATTTATAACTAAAATTAATAACAAAAAAAAACTAAAAATTCTTAATAATAACTTTGCCAAACACCTCATTATTCTACGGGTTAAATATCCCAATCAAAAGTGACGTTCCCACTTTTTTAAAAGAGAATCAAGGTTAGACTCATAAAAACCAAATTTCAAAGGCATCTATAGTCGATAATTAGGGGTGTAAAAATGGCTCAAGATCCGACGAGAGCTCAAAATTCACCTGAAGCCCGCAATTGTAGAAGCCTGGCCCGGTCAATCACCGGGCCCGGGCTGGCCTGGCCCGCCACTGTTCATGGGCCAGGCTAGGGCCGCCCTCCTAAGCCCACCGGGTTAGCCCGGCTCGGCCCGAAACCGGTCCGCCCAAAGAAGCCCGAAGCCCGCCGCTCGCAGCCCCACCACAAAAGCCCGGGTCCGGGCTAGCCGTTGGGCCCGGCCTGCCCGGCCCGCTCTCCCTCAAACGGCTAGTTTTGTGAATGAACGGCCTGGATTAAATTTTTTTAAAATTAAACGGCTGAGATTAGTTGACCGTTGGGCCCGGCTCAGCCCGGCCAATAGCTAGTTGTTTTTTTTTTAAATATAATTTTTCCTATAATTATGGAGCTTCTCTTTCATTTTTTTCATCCAAACAACTCTCTTATCTCTGCTCTCTTCTCTCTAAGTTTTTTCTCTAATTACTCGGTGATATTCGGGTTCGGTAATATACGAGTTCGGTGCAATTGTTAGCAAATCAAGAAGTAAATATCAAGAATCAAGATCAATATCAAAACACAAATAGATCGAAATCAAGATTAAATATCGGAGTTTCTTAATTCGGTTTGCTTTATTTTTTGTAATTTAATTTATTTGTTACAATTTATTTTTTTTGTAATTTTATTCAAAATTTTAAAATTCTAGTCTTTATTATCTAAAAAATTAATTTATTTGTTGCAATTTAAATTCTAGTGTCTAAAAAAATTAATTTATTTGTTGCAATATTTAATTAAATTTTCAATACATTTTTAAAAAATTCTAATTAATTTAAAAAAAAATTAAATTCTATTTTATTTTTAATTTTTTTAAATTCTAGTCTCTATTATCTAAAAAATTAATTTATTTTTTGTAATTTAAATTCTAGTCGCTAAAAAAATTAATTTATTTGTTGAAATATTTAATTAAATTTGAAATACATTTTTTAAAAATTCTAATTAATTTTTAAAAAAATTAAATTCTATTTCATTTTTAATTTTTTAAAATTCTAGTCTCTATTATCTAAAAAATTAATTTATTTGTTAAAATTTAAATTCTAGTGTATAATTTATTATTTTATTTGTTGCAATTTAAATTCTATTATCTAATTTATTCTCTAATTTATTAATTTATTTGTTACAATTTAAATTCTAATATCTAATTTATTAATTTATTTGTTGTAATTTAAATTCTAATATCTAATTTATTCTATAATTTATTAATTTATTTCTTACAATTTAAATTCTAGTATCTAATTTATTAATTTATTTATTACAATTTAAATTCTAGTCTCTAATTTATTCTCAAATTTATTAATTTATTTGTTACAATTTAAATTCTAGTCTTTAATTTATTCTCTAATTTATTTGTTAATTAAACATTTAATAATTTTTTGAGAAAAATCGATGGATCCAAATATTTTTTCCGTTAATGAAGAAGAAGATATTTTTATATTTTCACCTACTGGTTTTAATTCCACTCTCTCTGCTCCTATTTCACCCACTGCTTCATCTGTATCTGCATCTATAAGTTCATCTTGTAAAAAAATTTCAAATGTGTAAAAATTTTTAAATTTAAAAAAAATAAAAATAATGATGGCACCGTTACTATTAAAGCAAAATGTAAAATTTGTAATAAACTACTTTTGGGTCACACATCGAGTGGCACTAGCCACTTACGTAGACATGTTGATATTCACCGTAAAAATTTACCTCTTAATGTCACTTTACAAATACAAATAGGTAGAGATACAACGGATAATATTACAAATTTTTCGTGGGAACAAACCCGTGCAAAAAATTCTGTTGTTGATTATTTAATAAAATAAGAACAACCATTTTCAATGAGTGAACAACCGGCATTTGAAGAAATGATATAAACTGGATTTGTTCCGCAATTTTAACGTTTTTCTAGAAATACTATAAGAAATAGAGTTTTAAGTGGATTTGATGAAATTAAAATCGAGTTAATGAATTTATTTACAAATTTAAAAGGAAAAATTAGTTTAACTTCTTATTTATGGACTGCTAGAAATGCTCAAGAATTTCAATGTATTATAGCACATTTTATAGAAATGATTAGAATTTATGTAAAAGAATTTTTTTCATTTAAAACTATAGAATTTTTTTATACTGGTTAATCTTTAGGTTATGTTATTAGGAAAGAACTAGGTACGTGAGGCATTGTAAATAAAATAATTTTTATTACTTTAGATAATGGTTCTTATAATAATGAATGTGTTAATTATTTAAAACGTCATTTACAGCTTCCATTAGCTGGTTCTTTATTTTATATTCATTGTTTCGTACATATTTTAAATTTAATTGTTAAAGAAGGACCTAAATATTACAACGAGTCTCTTGAAATGGTTAGGTTAGCAGTAAGATGTAGAAATAGTAGTGTTAGAAGAGTTGATTTGCATAGAAAAATGTGTCAACAAAAAATATAAAATGTAAAAAATTACAGCATGATATAGACACTAGATGGAACTCAGCATATCAAATGTTACAACTAGCAATAAAACAAAGAAAAATAATTAATTTATTTTACAAAATAAATACAAACATTAATTTTGAACCACCAATGTCTAGTGATTGGGAGAATTTAAATGTATATAAAAATTTTTATACAGTTTTTGATCAGGCAACAAAATTATTTTCTTTTATTTATACTCCTACTACTCATTAGTTTTATTACAATAAAAACAAATTACTGCAATATTTAATGAAATTTTACTCAATCCATTATATTATCAAACGATATTTAGTATGAAAGAGAAATTTAATAAATATTATAATGAAATAATATATATTTTTGGAATAGCCTGCATACTAGATCATAGAAGTAAAAATATTGATTTACAATATTTTTTTAAAAATATTTATGGTAATATAAACCAACATGAAGTAATAAATGAAATACTTAAATATTTATATGATGAATATAAAACT
>JAOTRH010041406.1:0-20166 GCA_034768845.1 Heliamphora exappendiculata
CTCTGCCTTCTCTCTAACTTCTCGGGGGCCCGGGGCTTGATTTTTGACAAACCAACTGCTGATCCTTAGTATCGGCATCGTGGTCTACGCTTTCATTCCGATGAAATTCTATTTCAAAGAAGCTCAATTTTGAACGTGGATCGAGGCATTGAGTTTTTAACTCATCGAGATAGGATCCTAGATTGTATAACTGTTATAAGGTACTACATGTAATCCTACGTGTTTCTACCATTTAAAAACGCATGAAAATGTGATTTAGGTTTCAAATCCAATTTTGGGTTAAAATCATTTTTTGGCGTTTCGGTTGGATGAAATCGGGAGTTTGATGTTTCTTTCGAGGATTTATGAAAGCCTCAAGCTTGGGTATTCTCTTAGGTATCAAAACAGGTGTTTTTAAAGCATGGTTTGAGGATTGGAGATCAAAATCGTAGCTTAAAAACATTTTCTGGGTGAGTTTAGTCGATTGACCCTATGGGTCCAGTTGACTGGATCATCTTTTGGTGGGTTCATTCGACTGGACTTGGGAGGTCAGTGGACTTAAGTTTCTTCTGTTTTGGTTCTCTTTTTCCAGAGAGTTTTTCAGTCGACTGGGGGCTTGGGTCAGTCAACTGGGGTCATGTGTTGGGGCTTTGGTGTTGTTTCAAATGATTTTGACTTCCCTCAGGCGATTTTAAAGCGATGGATTGGTGAGATCTCGCTTTTTGGATGTGTGAACATCCATGGTTTCAAAGGAGGTTTGTAACCGGGTTATTTGGTGAGAAGAAAATGTGTTTTATTGGAGGTTTGGAGCTAGCCGTTGGGGTTGAGTCTCAACTTCTAAAACGTTTTGATGAAAATATGTTTTTACATATTTTGTTTGATCTCCATGGTTCATGGATTGGATCCCTAATATAAACATGTGTTGTATATTTGTTTTGTGGGTTAGTTTTGAAATGTTTATCCATAGATGTACCGTGACAGTGGGTTTGTTGAGTTGGGCTTCCATTGCTCCTCGGTGCAAGTCTGAAAATATGCGCAGCGTAGGTACTCAGTTCCTTCATGTTAGACCTCGTAAATTGAGTCATGTGGGTGCTTAGTTCCCTCGGGCTCAGGTCCTGTAAATTAAGTATTTGTCGGTTGCCTATGTTATTGGCGTCGTTGTCGTGACTCCGTATAGAACTCGTCATTACTTATTGGACATTGCGCGGCTATAGAGTAATGGACAAGTGTTTATAGTTATTACCTTTGTCGGTATGGCAAAGTCGGTACATAGGACTACATTCTTATCTTGTCTCCTCAGCTGCGTGTTCCGAGTCGAGAATGCTGTGTTTTACTGCTTTCCCTTAAGTGTGGCGTGATATCTGTCAGGATTATATGCATAGTTTCATGGATGGAAAACTTGTGGTTTTGAGAGAAAAACCTATTTGGCTTTTGTGGTCGAGTTAGCTTCCACTATATGATTGCATGACCTGTATTATAGTTTTACTGTCTATGTTCTATTGGGCTTCGGCTCACGGTGTGGAAATTTTGCTGTAAAACCTCTTTCTCGTGAGCACGTGGAGTTGACCTAGTTGCAGAGGTGATGGAACACTTGTTGTAGTTTTTCCTTTTGGACATATATACTTTTACATGTGATGCTTGTGAAGGCTGGTTTTGTACGCCTTCTGGCGATATGCTTACCCATGTATGAGAATGCATGTTTATTGTTTATGAGAGTTGAACTTGGGAAATTTTTTATCCAAATGTTGTATTTTGATTTCTAACTATAAAACCTATATTTTTTAAATAGGTGTTTTGGCGGGCTTTCGCGTGACCCTAGTGTTTGGGGCGTGATAACTTGGTATTAGAGCTCTGGGTTCGAATACCTATGAGCCATGGAAAAGAGGGTACATCACCTTGTGAGGATGTATGTGTGCTTGATTGCAGTGTTACAATGTTTTCCTAACATCAGCATGATAGCTTGTGGTGTATACGTGTGTATGGAGGTTAGACCTTAGGATTGATTAGTCTTGCCTTCGAGCTTCTGGATTAACAAAATTGGGACCCATGTTAGAGATGCGTTTTGCGAACGTGATTTTTAATTAGGAATCTGAGTAGGTTGTCGAGAGTGACGAGTCCTTGTTGTTGGTTCTCCTCGGTATGTGAGATGTGATGACATGATCTAAGTGGTTATGTGTTAGCATGCTTATGTGTATTATGTCTTTTACGTAAGTAATAACATGTTGTATGGATGCTTATCCTGTTATGTTGCTTTCGTATAAAGTTATGTCCACGTGGGGAGGACAAGGCTGAGGTCGAGACCGTGGCCGTGGTTCTGGCCAAAAGGATGTTCTAGTCCCAGATGTTGGCGATGCTAATGCACCCAACAGACCAGTTGGCGATGGAGATCTGTTGCCTGAGATGGTCGGCTCCATCTGGCTACTGGCTAAGGTCTCTAGGGGCAGGGAGAGTATACCTGAACCGAGGGCAACAGTCGCAATGCACGAGTTTCGCCATTTGGACCCCCTACCTTTTCTGGGGATCCCAACCCCATGGTAGCCACTGAATGGCTAGAGCTGATCACCAGGATCCTACATACGCTTCAGATTGAGGAAGATGATCTAAGGGTTACTTTTGCTACCTTCCAGCTAAGGGGGAGTGCGTATATGTAGTGGAAGTTCACCAAGACTACTGTTACTGGCACTTGGGAGGCATTCACGAAGGTATTTCTGGAGAAATACATTCCAACGACACTGAGAGATCGCTACAGAGAGGATTTCCTATTTCTGACTCAGCGGACGATGTCAGTAGTGGAGTATGAGGCTCAGTTCACTAGCCTATGTCAGTTTGCACTGGAGGTCGTACCTACTGATGAGTTTCGTGCGAAGCGGTTCGAGAGGGGTTTGAGGCCCGCTATCAGAGATAGGGTGGCGGCATTCCAGATGCAGGTCTTCACAGAGCTAGTATAGATGGCCATGAAAGTGGAGGACACTCTGAATGAGACGCGCCGAGATAGGGACAACAGGGGTCAGCAAGGAGGGGAACATACATAAGGATAGGGGCGCAGGAAGAACAAGCGCCAACAGACATCCGGTCCGCGTTCGCATCCAGTGGGGGTCGTATCCTCCACAGTCTTCTACATCTTCGCCTCCCGTAGCTTCAATGGGAAGGTCGAAGCAGAGGAAGGAGTCTGTTTGCTTTAGATGTCAGCGGCTAGGACACCGTGCAGCAGAGTGCCGTAGTCCCATGCCTGTTCAGGCACAGTCGCAGTCGTAAGCTTTGGGAAGAGGGCCAGTGGTTTGTTTTGAGTGCGGCCAGTCAAGGCACATCCGCAGGGATTGCCCTGGACGAGGGAGCACTGCTAGAGCTTCTGTTACTTAATCTTCTTAGGGACGTCAGCTATCCAGATTTGCAGAAGAGAGCGCTTCAGTGTAGTCAGGCAGACAGTCTACAGTTCAGGGCCACAGTGCACTGGTCAGAGGTTATGTTCTAGCAAATCCTTGTTCATCCAGAGCACCGATTGTGCCCGATGCTGCTGCTTCCACCTCCATGATCAGAGGCACTCTTTTAGTCTTTAGATCATGGCCCGTTGTTCTTATGAACACCAGAGCATCACATTCATTTATATCATCTACTTTTGCATCTGCCTTAGGGCTGGAAATGGACTGGTTGGGTAGTACCTTGAGTGTGGAGACCCCAGTCAGCGGGAGTGTGAGTTGAGTCTTGTCTGTAGCTCCTGTGTGTTGGAGTTCTGCTATCGTTGTTTAGAGTTTGACTTCATCATTCTATACATGACCACATTTGATGTCATCCTATCGTGCCTTTATCGTGCCATTCTATAGATGGATTGGCTTTCCACCTATCGTGCCTTTATCGATTGCAATCGACGGAGGGTGACGATTTGTACACTAGCGGGAGATTGTTTTTTTTTTGTTGGTCACCGGAATGAGGGCATGGTGTCTATGCTGGGTGTTGTTCGAAACCAGGGCAACCTGGGTTCCCTCTTTGCACTCTCATGTTGGATGAGGAGGTTGGGGTTCGAGGCAAGTTACCTCCGGTGGTTTGTGACTATCCTGATGTTTTTCCTAATGATTTGTTTGAGTTGCCACCGAGACGTGAGGTAGAGTTCTCTATTGAGTTGATTCCAGGGGCTACTCCCATATCTATGCCATCTTATCGGTTTGCACCCGCTAAGCTGCGTGAGCTCGAGGTACAGCTTTAGGAGCTACTGAATAGGGGTTTCATACGCTCGAGTACTTCACCGTGGGGAGCTCTTGCTCTCTTTTCCAAGAAGAAGGATGGATCCTTACGTTTGTGCATCGATTACCGGAAGCTGAATTAGGTAACAGTGAAGAATCGATTTGAGATCAGAATACCACCAGTTGAGGTTTAGGGACGAGGACATAGCAAAGACTACCTTTTGGACCTCCTATGGTCACTATGACTTTTTGGTTATGCCGTTCGGTCTGACGAATACTCCTTCTATGTTCATGGGTTTGATGAATAAGATCTTCCATCCTTATCTAGACAGTTTTTTGGTGGTGTTTGTGGATGATATTCTCATCTACTCATCCACTAGAGAGGCGCACGAGGATCACCTGAGTATTGTTCTACAGACTTTGAGAGAGCATCGCTTGTATGCAAAGTTCAAGAAGTGCAAGTTTTGGATGTCTGAGGTGAGATTTCTTGGACATGTAGTGTCGACAGACGGGGTAGCTGTAGATTCGTCGAAGACAGATGCTGTGACCGGTTGGGAGTGACCAAAGAATGTCTTTGAGATCCATAGTTTTTTGGGTTTAGCAGGTTACAACCGACGGTTCATGAATGACTTTGCCAGACTTGCAGCGCTAATGACGCGTTTAACGCGAAAGGGAGTTGTGTTTGTGTGGAGCGAGTCATGTGAGTCAGCATTCCAGGAGCTGAAGACGAGGTTGACTAGGAAACCAGTGTTGATTATCCCAGAGCGAGGCTTGGGATATACAGTGTATTATAATGCCGCACACGACGGTCTTGGCTGTGTTTTGATGCAGGAGGGAGAGGTTGTAGTTTATGGTTCTTGGCAACTGAAGATTCATGAGAAGAACTACCCGACGCACGTTTTGGAGTTTTCTGCCGTGGTCTTTGCCTTGAATACATGGCGTCATTATCTTTATGGTGAGCACTTTGAGGTTTTCTCCGATCACAAGAGCTTAAAATACTTATTTTTACAGAAGGACTTGAACTTGCGCTAGTGACGTTGGATGGAGTTGTTGGAGGATTATGATTTTGACTTAGAGTACCATCCAGGAAAGTCAACGTTGTAGCTGACGCTTTCAGTAGGAGATCTCATGGCTCGTTAGCTTCTGTGGCTATACGAAATTGGGACATGCTTAGAGAGGTCGGGGAGTTTGATCTGTGTCTTAGGGATAAAATGACGGAGGCCACCTAGTTTTTAGTAGTTTCACGACCAGCATTGATTGCACGAGTGTTAGAGGTCTAGCAGATATACTAGGAAGCTCAGATGATACGAGATCGTGTTGCCAGTGGAGAGGATATAGTAGGCGGGGTTGTGGGTTCAGACCAGAGTCTGAGATTGGCCGGTAGGTTGTTCGTCCCAGAGTTATGCCGAGCTTATCTACTACATGAGTGTCATCATTCTCGCCTTGCAGTGCATCTTGGAGGCACAAAGATGTACCATGATTTGCGTCGCCAGTTCTATTGGACAGGAATGAAGAAGGATGTACTTCAGTTTGTTTCTCGGTGCCATACCTGTCAGGAGGTAAAGACGGAGCACCAGAAACTAAGAGGATTGTTGCAGTCGTTACCAGTATCTGAGTGGAAGTGGGAGAACATCACGATGGACTTTGTGTCAGGACTTCCTCGCTCACCTAGGGGACACAACGCCATTTGGGTTGTGGTTGATAGGTTAACGAAGTCTGTACACTTTCTCCCCATCCGTGTGAAGGATTCGGTGGACCGACTGAATCATTTGTATGTTAGAGAGATAGTCCGCTTGCATGGAGTGCCAGTGTCTATTGTTTCTGACCCAGACTTGTGCTTCACATTACGCTTTTGGCAGTGTCTTTAGGAGGCTTTGGGGACGAACTTGATGTTCAGTACAACTTTTCACCCCCAGATAGATGGCCAGTCTGAGAGGACTATACAGATTCTGGAGGACATGTTGAGGGCGTGTGTCCTTGATTTCAGAGATTCTTGGGAGAATCATCTACCGTTAGTAGAGTTTGCATACAACAACAGCTATCAGTCCAGTATTGGGATGGCACTGTATGAGGCTCTGTATAGTAGACCGTGTAGGTCACCAATATGTTGGATAGATGTGGGAGAGACCACAGTTTTGAGACCCAACTTGGTGCGGGAGACGACGGAGAAGATCGTAGTGATTCGCCAGCGTCTTTAGACAGCTCAGAGCTGTCAGAAGAGTGATGCAGATCATAGGAGGAGACCTTTGGAGTATGTAGTGGGGGATCACGTGTTCTTGAAGGTGTCACCTCGTAGAGGTTTGATGAGATTTGGTCTTAGCGGGAAGCTATCACCGAGCTTCATTGGGCCTTTTGAGATTCTTGACAAGGTTGGAGAGGTTGCATATCGTTTGGCTTTTCCACCTCAGTTAGCATCTGTGCACAACGTGTTTCATGTTTCTATGCTTTGGAGGTACGAGCCTGATCCTTCACATATGTTAGATTGGGCCGAGCTACGGGTTGATGAAGATGCCATTTATGAGGAGCGTCCGGTGAAAATTCTTGATACAAAGGAGCAAGTGTTGCGAGGCAGAACCATTGCTTATGTCAAGGTCCTATGGCTTCATCACGGGGCTAAAGAAGCTACATGGGAGCTGGAGTTGGGGATGCGTGCGAGATACCCGAAGCATTTTTTTGTGTGACCTTGTAGTAAATTTCAGGGGCAAAATTCCTTAAGGGGGAGAGTTGTGAGACCCAGACCCGTATCTTTTTTAGACTTATATATATAATTCTATGATGTATGATTTACTCATTTTGATACATGTTTAAGTTTATCTGAGCATGCAAGGTTGGTTCCCGGGGTTGTAGGGAGTTGCGTGCGAATTTTGAAAATTCAAAAAAAAAGATATTTTGGAGGTCTATAAATATCTGAAATTAGATATTTTTAAAAGATATTTTCAAAACTTAACTCCTAAGTTTTCTCCAATTTTCTCTATGTCTTCTCTGTAATTTCTCAAGGGCCCGGGGCTTAATTTTTGATAAATCAACTGCTAATCCTTAGTTTCAGCATTGTGGTCTACGCTTTCATTTGGATGGAATTCTATTACGACGAAGCTCGATTTTGCACGTAGAACGAGACGTCGAGTTTTCAACTCACCGAGGTAGGATCCCAAACTGTTTAACTGTTAGAGGGTACTACATGTAATCCTACGTGTTTCTACCATTTAAAAATGTATGAAAAGGTGATTTATGTTTCAAATCTAATTTTGGGTTAAAATTATTTTTTGGCATTTCGGTTGGATGAAATTGGGAGTTTGATGTTTCTTTTGAGATTTTATGATAGCCTTGAGCTCGGGTATGCTCTTAGGTATCAAAACGGGTGTTTTTGAAGCTTGGTTTGAGGATTGGAGATCAAAACCGTAGTTGAAAAACGTTTTCTGGGTGAGTGCAGTCGACTGACCCTATGGGTTCAATCGACTGGATCATCTTTTGGTGGGTTCTGTCGACTGGACTTGGGAGGTCAGTCGACAGAAGTTTCTTTTGTTTTGGTTCTCTATTTCCAGGGAGTTTTACAGTCGATTGGGGGCTTGGGCTAGTCGACTAGGGTCCTGTGTTGGGGCTTTGGTGTTGTTTCAAATGGTTTTGACTTCCCTCAGGTGATTTTAAAGCGATGGATTGGCGAGATCTCACTTTTTGGATGCGTGAACATCCATGGTTTCAAAGGAGGCTTGAAAATGGGTTGTTTGGTGAGAAGAAAATGTGTTTTATTGGAGGTTTGGAGCAAGCTGTTGGGGTTGAGTCTCAACTTCTAAAACGTTTTGGTGAAAATAAGTTTTTTCATGTTTTGTTTGATCTCCATGGTTCATGGATTGGATCCTTGATATATACATGTGTTGTATATTTGTTTTATGGGTTTATTTTTGGATGTTTATCCATAGATGTACTGTGACAGTGGATTTGTTGAGTTGAGCTTCCATTGCTCCTCAGTGCAAGTCTGAAAATGTGCGCAGCGTAGGTACTCAGTTCCTTCAGGTTAGTCCCCGTAAATTGAGTCATGTGGGTGCTTAGTTCCCTCGGGCTTAGGTCCCATAAATTAAGTATTTTTCGGTTGCCTCCGTTAATGGCGTCGTTATTGTGAATCCGTATAGAGTTTTTCATTACTTATTGGACCCTGCGTGGCTGTAGAGTAATGGACAAGAGTCTATAGTTGTTACATTTATCGGTGTGGCAGAGTCGGTACATAGGATTACATTCTTATCTTGTCTTCTCGGCTGCGTGTTTCGATTCGAGAATGCTGTGTTTTACTGCTTTCCCTTAACTGTGGCATGATATTTGTCAAGATTATATGCATGGTTTCAAGGATGGAAAACTTGTGATTTTGAGAGAAAAATCTATTTGGCTTTTGTGGTCGAGTTAGATCCCACCATATGATTGCATGACCTGTATTACAGCTTTACTGTCTGTGTTCTATTGGGCTTCGGTTCACGGTATAGAATTTTTGCTGTAAAACCTTTTTCAGGTGAGCACGTGGAGTTGACCTAGTTGCAGAGGTGATAGAAGACTTGCTGTAGTTTTTCCTTTTGGACATATGTTCTTTTACATGTGATGCCTATGAAGGCTGGTTTTGTATGCCTTTTGGCAATATGCTTACCCATATATGAGAATGCATGTTTATTGTTTATGAAAGTTGAACTTGGGAAATCTTTTATCCAAATGTTGTATTTTGATTTCCAACTATAAAACCTATATTTTTTTTAAATGGGTGTTTTGGCGGGTTTTCGCGTGACCCTGGTGTTTGGGGCTTGACATTTAGTATCCTTAAGAATTAATCCAATTCGGTGAATCATTAAAATGCTTAAACCCTACCATTTATTTGAATCAATGTTCTAGCATTTTAGCCCATTCAACTTTTTGGATTTGTGTATTCATATTAAAATTCACTAAGTTAACTTTCCAATCCAACCCAAGAATCTCAATTTTCTCATTGTATTATAGTTCATATCTCTTTGATTGTTACCCTATTCTCCCTCAATTTACTAAATTAAGTTATGAATTAATCTCCTATACCATATTAGAAAAGGGATTATCCCATCCCTCACCACATATTATGGTGTATACATACAAAATCCACGAAATACCAAGTTACAAATTCAAACTTTAACCCTCAAATTTTCAGGTTATAAAGCTTAATCAACTACTTAAATGTTCCAAATTTTTCATATTCAACAATTACCATGAATCCAACTCCACAATTTCTAGATTTACTAGGGTTTCAATCAATCTCTAAAGAAACCTAGGGTTTCATATGATTATCCCTCAACACAAATCAGAGCAAAACATCCGTTGTAGTCAAAATCCTACCTCATTGAGCCAAAAAGTTACAGATTTTGCGCCAAATTGAAAGCCCTAGGTTTCGGCCACCACCGCCACAAGCTTCACCGCTTGTTGCCAACTACACCGCCAGCCAACCACACGACTGCGCCGAGCTGCCATCATCTACGTCCTTCCCCTCCATACACACCGTGGCAGCGTCGATCACCACCTGCTCCATCGCCTCCCAAAACTGCGCCGCCAAACTACACGCCACAAACCCGCCATAGCTCAGCCCCACCATGTGCATCCTCTGAACCCCGAACGCCTCCACCGTCCCCATCACGCATTGGGTCTGGAATGCCTCCGATCGGTTCGAAAGGGTGGTGGAGGAGCCGCTGAAGAAGACGAGGTCGGGGACGAAGATGTTAAATTTGCAACAGAGAGGGGCAATGAACTCGTTTCACTACCACATTGCATTGGCGCCAATGCCGTGGATGAGGAGGAGGGAGGGTTTGGTGGGGTTTTGGGTCCTAGGTACCTAACAGTGGGTGACGATGTCATCTCCGAGATCGGTGGCAGCAGATTTAAGGCCGACGTTGGGGAATAAAATGGAGAAGAAGAGAAAAGGCGCGTGCGTAGTGGTGGTTGTGTTCGGAACTTGCTTTTATTTATTTTTATTTCCTCTTTTCTCAAAGCTACTAGAAATTTTCACCCTCTGACATATTATAATTATAATAATACACTTATTACATTAATATTTCGTCTTAATTTAAATTAATTCAAAATAAATAAATCTCAATTTTCTAATTTAGCTTGATTTATCACAATATTATACTCTAGGATTTCAACACATGCCAAATATCGTATCAATTATAAAAAAATTATTTTAATAAATTTAATTGTGTTTAAATAATTAATAACAACGTACTAGATCTCCACATACCTTATAACGATATTCTCATATTAACAAAGCAATTGACCGGTTCTTCAAAGAGAGAATAGTAATCAGCCGACGGTGCAAGTGAAAAGAAAAAATTATTTGGAAGTGCAAGCTTGAGGGGAGAGGCAGATACGACTCTAATGGTAAAAAGCGAGAAGAGGTTAGAGAGGAGGCGAAGCTAGGGCTAATTATGTCACGCCCCAAAACCCGAGGTCACGTGAAAAAATTTCACCTGTGAGCCGAAGCCTAATAGAAATAGATAATAAGCTGAAAAGCAGAAAAATATGCAACCATATGAGTAGGAGTTAAAACTCAACCACAACCCAAAAAGGTTTTTCATCCAAAACCCACAAGTTTTCCCCATCAGACTACATAAGTCTCCCAAAATGGTTTCATTAACATAAAATCATGTTTTCATCCTTAAAATCATGTGATGCAAATATTGCAAATAACCAACCATAGTTAAGGAAAAATAGTAATCAAAATCATCGTTCCCTCACGGAATGTACCATCGTGGAAAAGAAGAAGAATATGATCATATGTACCGACTATGTCACACAGACAAAGGTAACAACTATAGACTCCTGTCCATTACCCTAGTCCTGAACCACTTGAGGCCTACTAGGTAATGACAAGTTATATACGGAGAACCACGATGAACCACTTAATTTACGGGTGACAACCCGAGGGAACTAAGCACCCAATTGCCTCAATTTACGGGGACTAACCCGAAGGACCTGAGTACCTACGCTGCGCACGTTTTTAGACTTACACCGAGGGCAACTCGTGCCAAATACACGTCATCCCAGTACATCTAGATTATCTTCTAAAAATTGAACTGTAACATCAACTACAAAACCTTTCTGCAAATATACATTATACATGTATATAGATCCATCCATCAACATGGAGATCAATAAAACATTTTTAAAATGTTTTCTCTAAAAGCAGTTATACAACGCATGTATAAGTAAGAAATCCAATCAATGAAACCATGGAGATCAAACAAAAACATGTGGAAACATATTTTATTAAACATTTTAAAAATTGAGACTCAACCCCAAGGGTTAGCTCCAAACCTCCAAGTACACGCTTCATAAAACCTCCATTTCCAAAACTATCTTTTTGAAAATCACTGATAACAACACATCCGAATTATGTAATAAACCAAGAAAAAAGCGTAAAAACATGATTTTTATCCAAATAAACATGGTTTAAATATAAAAATATATATTTCACATTCTAGGACCCCACGGGCTCATAGAACTCATCCCGAACTCAAAACCCATCTTCTCACATAAAGGAAGAAAATGGTCAACACCAATAGAAAATGTGTCGACACAAATAGCGGAGGTGTCGACACAAACAAAAAAAGTGTCGACACAAATCACAACAGAATACTCAACACCAACAGATGGAAATTGTGTCGACACAAACAAAAAATGTGTTGACACAAAAGAACATAGAGTTCAACGTAAGCTACTGGAGCGTACTCAGCACCCCAAAAGGACATTGTGTTGACCCTAATAGAAAAAGGGGTCAACACAAAACCCAAAAATTTCCAAATTTCAGAATAAGCTACAGGCGATGGTGAAAATCAAACCCAAGCTACGAAAACAACTTCTCAACTCCAAATTAAATCAGCCAAACACCTATTTTCAACGCATGGACATACACAAATCCAAAACAACAAAGATATACCGAAAGAAAAGCCTCAAACCCCTTTTCCTCCAACTGAAACGCCAAAAAATGATTTTAAAATCAAAAACCAGATCTATCAAATATAAATCACTTTTTCATGCGTTTAACACGGTACAAATGTATAAGATTACATATAACTCCCTTATACAGCGGTAAAATCTAGAATCCTACCTCTTTGGGTCAAAAATCCAACGTCTCGATCTACGTGAAAATTCAAGCTTCGGCAAAATCAAATTCTGCCTGGATGGATGCGTAGACCATGAAGCCAATAGCAAGGATCCGCTACCCAATCGCCAAAAATAAAGTTCGGGCCCTAAGAAAATCTAGAGAGAAGGCAGAGGTTTTTGTTTAGAGAAAGAAACTTAACCACTAAGCTTTCCAAAAGAAAATATCTCTACCAAAATATCTAAGGCTAGAGATTTATAGGCCTCCAAAATATATTTTTTTTTTGAATTTTTAAAATTCGCATAGAAACTCCCTACAACCTTGGGAAGCAACCCCGCATGCTCAGATTAACCAAAATAGGCATCGAAACACATAAAAGCATATTAAAGAAAAAATGCTAAAAAGGCGTCAAAACACCTAACATGCATATATATCAAAATCAAACGGTACAGGGTCTCACAACTCTCCCACCCTTAAGGAATTTTGCCCCCAAAATTCACTGCAAGGTCGCGAGGTGAACAACTCCGGGTATCTCGGATGAACCCCAGACTCAAGCTCCCAAGTCGCTTCCTCAACCCCGTGATGAAGCCATTGAACTTTGACATAAGCAATGGTTCTTCCCCGCAACACCTGTACCTTCCTATCCAGAATCTTCACGGGACGCTCCTCATACGTCACTTCCTCATCGACCCGTAACTCAGTCCAATCTAACACATGAGATGGATCCGAGTCATACCTCCGAAGCATAGAATGGTGAAAAATGTTGTGCACAGATGCTAATTAAGGCGGCAAAGCCAAATGGTATGCTACCACCCCAATCCTTTTCAAGATCTCAAATGATCCGATAAAACGTGGTGATACCTTCAAAAACACATGATCCCCCAAAACAAACTCTAACGGTCTCCTCCTCCGATTAGCATAACTCTTTTGGCGGCTTTGAGCGTCACCAATCGCTGACGAATCACTGTAATCACCTCTGTCGTTTCTCGCACTAGATCGGGTCCCAAAATGTGGTCTCTCCCACCTCTGTCCAACACACAGGCAATCTACACAGTCTACGATATAAAGCCTCATACGGTGCCATCCCAATACTGAACTGATAGCTGTTGTTGTATGCAAACTCTGCCAATGATAGATGATCCTCCCAAGAACCCCAAAAATCAAGCACACAGGCTCTCAGCATGTCCTCTAAAATTTGAATGCTCCTCTCAGATGACCATCGGTCTGAGGATGAAAAGCTATACTAAAAGTCAAGCTCATCCCCAAGGTCACCTGAAGACTCTGCTAAAAGCGCGATGTAAAGCGCGAATCTTGATCAGAAACAATAGTCAAAGGTACTCTGTGTAATCGAACTATCTCCTGAACATACAACCTACCCAATTTGTCCACTGAGTCTCTTTCTCGAATGGAAAGAAAATGTGCTGACTTCGTCAGCCTATCGACCACAACCCAAATCGCATCATGTCCCTTCGGCGAGCGTGGAAGTCCTGATGCAAAATCCATAGTGACATTCTCCCACTTCCACTCAGATACAGTCAATGACTGCAGCAATCCTGCTGGTCTTTGGTGTTCCACCTTCACTTGCTGATAAGTAAAGCAACGAGAAACGAATCGGATCACATCCCTCTTCATCCCCATCCACCAGAACTGATGGCGTAGATCATGATACATCTTTGTGCCCCCCGGATGCACTGCAAGACGTGAGTGATGAAACTCATGTAGCACCTTAGCACGGCACGACTCTGGCACGAACATACACGCTGTCAACCTCAAACTCTAATATGAACCCACCATCCATCTTGCTGTATCTGACCCACTGGCGATGTGGTCCCGTATCATCTGAGCCTCCTGATCGTCCTCTCGGTCTCTAACACACGTGCAACTAGTGCCGGTTGTGAAGCAACTAAATATAAGTTTGCACCTCCCTCTGTCTTCCCAAGACACAGATCAAACTCCCCAACATCCCCAAGCATGTCCCACTCTCACTTAGCCACAGAAGCTAACGAGTCGTGAGATCTCCTACTGAGTGCATCAGCTACGACGTTTGCCTTACCCGGATGGTACTGCAAATCGAAGTCGTAGTCTTCCAACAACCCCATTCATCGTTGTTGGCAAAGATTCAAGTCCTTTTATGAAAATAAGTACTTTAGGCTCTTGTGATCAGAGAAGACCTCAAAATGCTCACCATAGAGATAGTGACGCCATGTCTTCAAGGCAAAGACCACAGCTGCCAACTCCAGATCATGTGTCGGGTAGTTCCTCTCATGCGTCTTCAACTGTCGGGATCCATAAGCTACAACCCTGCCTTCCTGCATCATAATGCAACCCAAACCCTCATATGAAGCATCGCAGTACACTGTATAACCTAAACCCCGCTCAAGAATAATCAGCATTGGTGCACTGGTCAATCTCCTCTTCAGCTCCTGGAAAGCTGACTCACAGGACTTGCTCTACAAAAACGTGACTCCCTTTCGCGTCCAACGCGTCATCGGTGCTGCAAGCCTAGAGAACTCTTTCACGAACCATCGATAATAACCAGCTAGACCCAAAAAACTACGGATCTCAAAAACATTCTTTGGTCGCTGCCAATTCATCACTGCATCAGTCTTTGTTGAGTCCACTGATACCCCATCCTTTGACACCACGTGTCCAAGGAATCACACCTCCGTCATCCAAAACTCACACTTCTCGAACTTCGCATACAAGCAATGTTCTCTCAAAAGTTGTAAAACAACTTGTAGATGCTCCTCATGCATCTCCCTCGTGGATGAATAAACAAGAATGTCATCCATGAACACAACTACAAAACTGTCTAAATAAGGGTGGAAGATACGATTCATCAGACCCATAAATGTAGCAGGCACGTTCGTCAAATCGAACGGCATAACCAGAAACTCATAGTGACCATAGCGAGCCCGGAAAGCGGTATTCGCTGTCTTCGTTCCTAATCCTCAGCTGGTGATACCCTGACCTCAAGTCAATCTTTGAAAAGCAGCGCGATCCCCTTACCTGATCAAATAGGTCATCAATCCTAGGCATAGGATACTTATTTTCCACCGTTACCTAGTTCAACTTCCTATAGTCTACGCACAATCTCAATGAACCATCCTTCTTCTTTGCGAACAAAGCTGGGCCTCCCCACGGTGACGTACTTGGCCGTACGAACCCCTTGCCTAGCAACTCCTACAACTACACTTTGAGTTCTCTCAATTCAGCCGGTACAAAACGGTACGATGGCATAGAGATAGGAGCAGTTCCAGGAACAAGATCAATGGAGAACTCCACATCTCGACTCGCTGGCAAATTAAACAAATCATCAGGAAAGACGTTCGGATAATCGCACACCACATGGGGTAACACCCCTCGAATCCCAACTGGTTCATCCAATCTGAGAGTAGAAAAGAGGGAACCCAAATCTCCTCAAACCCGAGTGACGCCGGGCATAGACATCACGCCCTCATCTCGATCACCCACAAAATAAAAGCAGTCACCCTCTAGCGTACAGATCAACACTCTCCATCGCTCATAATCTATATAGGCACGGTAGGTAGTCAACCAGTACATCCCTAGGATGACATCAAACGTGGTCATATCTAGATTAACAAAGTCAAACTGTAAATAACGACCGGCGACTTCCAGCACACAGGATCTACAAACAAGGCTCAGCGTCACACTCCCACTAACTGAGGTCTCCACACACAAGGTACTACCCAACCAGTCCATTTCCAACCCCAATGCAGACACAAATGCAGAGGATATAAATGAATGTGATGCTCCTGTGTCGATGAGGACACTAGCCCATGATCTAAATACTAGAAGAGTACCTTTGATCATGGCTGGTGTAACAGCAGCATCAGATGCCACTGGTGCTTTGGAAGCACTACGATCAGCAAGAACATAAGCCTTGGCCTGTGGAAGTCTGGTCTGCCTCACCTACTGGGCTGAAGTACCTCCTTCTGCAAACCTCGATGTCTGTGCCCTAGACTGCTGCAGAGCCTATCTCCTCTGTACAAATGAAGCAGTAGATGCTCCTGTCGCACCCTGAACATTCCCCTCCCTGGGACAGACTCTGTGGATATACCTAGGCTGACCACATCCAAAACAGATAGGTGGATCTCTCACTTGTGACTGAACGGGCACTAACTCTAAGTCTGGCCCTTCTACGGGCACTTAACTGAACGACGTCCCGGCTGTCCACGTGGATAACAAATCAACCATCTCTGCTTTGGCCTCCCTATTGAGGCCACTGAAAGTGTAGGTGTAGACGACTGTGGCTGAGATAATCCAAAAAAATGAGAACTAGGTCCAGACGACCTCTGGCACTTGTTCCTGCGCCTTTGGAACTGTGCATCTCCACTACCCTGCTGGCTCTCACTCTCTTTAATCCTGCAGCTATCTGATGCCAACGAGTTCTTGACCCGGATAGCTGCTTCCACTAGATTGATGTACACCTCCACATCCAGAGCTGCAACTCTATCCTTAATAGCAGGTCGAAGTCCCCTCTCAAACCTCCGAGTATGCAACTCCTTTGTAGATACCATCTCTGGTGCGAACCGCGACAGATTCGTGAACATAACCTCATACTGGACCACAAACAGGTTCCCCTGAACAAGAGAGAGGAACTCCCCTCGGTAAGTATCCCTCGAAGATCTCAGGAAATACTTCTCCAAGAAGACTCTCGTGAAAGCAGCCCATGTGTCATCCACAGTGGTCTTGGCAAACTTTCACCACTCTCTAGCATTTTCCCGTAGTTGGAACACCGCCAACTTTACACACAGAGCATCCTCCTCGATATCCAGAGTATCGAAGATCGTCATGGTCACTTCCAACCACTCAATAGCCATCTTTAGGTCTAGTTCCCCAGAAAAGGTCGGAGGATCTAACTGCCGAAACTCTCTCATAGCTACATAAGACCTTGGCTCACGAACCTGCACACTAGCCCTGGTCGCTTCTACCCTAACTCTCATAGTGGCCAACATCTCCTGGACTACGTCAGCACCGCCCACTTGTTCCTGTGAGGCATGAATGTCTCCCTCCTTTGAAACCTGAACAGAAGCACGACCTCGGCCACGGCCTCGACCATGACCCCGTCCTCGCACTCCCTACGTGGACATAATTCTATACAAAGTAGAATAACAGGATAAGCTTTCCTATAGCTGGTTACTACGTAACATAAACACATAATCATGCTATCACGTAGCCACGTAAGATTATGCAACACATCTCACATTCCAAGGAGAACTAACAAGACATACACGTCAATTTGGATAACATATTCTGATTCCTTGCTAGAATACACGTCGGCCAAATGCGCTTCTAACTTGGGTTCCAAATATATTTAACCAAATGCCTAAAAGCTAGATTAGTCGATCCTAAGATTCAACCTTCATACACACGTATAAACAACGATCATGCTCAGAAAGCTATTAACATGTTCTAAACCAACGCTTAAACACATGCAAGCAAGCATATACAATCAACCTCACCAGGTGATAAACCCTCTTCCTATGGCTCTTAGGTATCCGAACCCAGAGCTCTGATACCAAGTTGTCACGTCCCAAAACCCAAGGTCACGTGAAAATCCACCAAATACCAATTTTATATGAAAATATAGGGTTTCATACATAGAAATCTGCCTGTTGAAACAAATAAAATACCCAACAAAAGTGTATCTCTTGTAAATATAAAAGGCATACAGTTTTAACATGCATACAATATATCGCCTTACGGCGTACGAAACCTGCCTGCTAGGTAATGAAAAATTTTATACGGAGAACCACGACGAACCACTTAATTTACGAGCGACAACCCGAGGGAACTAAGCACCCAACTGCCTCAATTTACGGGGACTAACCTGAAAAACCTGAGTACCTACGCTGCGCATGTTTTCGAACTTACACCGAGGGCAACTCGTGCAAAATACACATCATCCCGATACATCTAGATAATCTTTTAAAAATCGAACTATAACATCAACTACAAAATATTTTTGCAAATATACATTATGCATGTATATAGATCCATCCATCAACATGGAGATCAACAAAATATTTTTAAAATGTTTTCCCCTAAAGCAGTTAAACAACGCACATATAAGTAAGAGATCCAATCCATGAAATCATGGAGATCAAACCAAAACATGTAAAAACATATTTTATTAAACGTTTTAGAAATTGTGACTCAACCCCAAGGGTTAGCTCCAAACCTCCAAATACACGTTTTATAAAACCTCTATTTCCAAAACCACCTTTTTGAAAACCACAAATAACAACACATCTGAAATATGTAATAGACCAAGAAAAAAGCGTAAAAATATGCTTTTTATCCAAACAAACATGGTTTAAACATAAAATATATCTTTCACATTCTAGGACCCCCACGGGTTCATAGAACTCACCCCGAACTCAAAACCCATCTTCTCACACAAAGGAAGAAAATGGTCAACACCAATAGAAAATGTGCGACACAAACAGCAGAGGTGTCAACACAAATAACAGAGGTGTTGACACAAATAGAAAAAGTGTCGACACAAACCACAACAGAATACTCAACACCAACAGAAGAAAATTGTGTCGGCACAAACAGAAAATGTGTCGACACCAACAACAAATTGTGTCCACACAAACAGAAAATGTGTCAACACAAAAGAATAGATAGTTCAACGTAAGCTACTAGAACGTACTCAACATCCCAGAAGGAAATTGTGTCGACCCTAATAGAAAAAGGTGTCAACACAAAACCCAAAAATTTCCTAATTTCAGAATAAGCTACAGGTAATGGTGAAAATCAAACCCAAGCTACGAAAACAACTTCTCAACTCCAAATTAAACCAGCCAAACACCTCTTTTTCAACCCATGGACATACACAAACCCAAAACAACAAAGATACACCGAAAGAAAAGCCTCAAACCCCTTTTTCTCCAACCAAAATGCCAAAAAATAATTTTAAAACCAAAAACCAGATCTATCAAATATAAATCACTTTTTCATGCGTTTAACACGGTAGAAATTAATAAGATTATATATAACTCCCTTATACAGCAGTAGAATCTAGAATTCTACATCGTTGGGTCAAAAACCCAACATCTCGATCTACGTGAAAAATCGAGCTTCGACGAAATCAAATTCCCTCTGGATGGATACATAGACCATGACGCCAATAGCAAGGATCCGCTACCCGATCGCCAAAAACAAAGCCTGGGCCTCAAGAAAATCTAGATAGAAGGCAGAGATTTTTGTTTGGAGAAAGAAACTTAACCACTAAGCTTTCCAAAAGAAAATATCTCTACCAAAATTTCTAAGGCTAAATATTTATAGGCCTCCAAAATATCTTTTTTTTTAAAATTTTTGAAATTCGCATAAAAACTCCCTACAACCCTAGGAAGCAACCCCGCATGCTCAGATTAACCCAAACAGGCATCGAAACACATAAAAATATATTAAAGCAAAACTGCTAAAAATGAGTCAAAACACCTAACATGCATATATATCAAAATCAAATGGTACAGGATCTCACAAACTACAACTGTTAGCTATGATTGACGAATGAGCAAATCGATGAGACCTTTTTTTAGTCTCATTTTTCTTGGAATCGAGAGATTTGATATTGAGATTTTACTCGTTTATTCACTGACCTATTTTGAGTCTTATTTTTTTTATAATAAATGAAACTAAAAATTTTAAAAGTATCTCAATCTTTTAATAAGTTCGATAAAAAAAATCATACTATCATAGCTAATTTGATAGACCAAGATTAAAAAAAAATTGCTTATATTTTTTAGTCACATTTTTTGTAAAGATTAAAATCTTTTTAGATTTTCAAATGTGATCTCTAAGCATTATTATAATAGTGAACATCATTATATAAAGGAGTGAAGGAAAAATTAATGGTCAAAGAAAGTAGAGAGACAA
>JAOTRH010041417.1:0-20166 GCA_034768845.1 Heliamphora exappendiculata
GGACCAACCATTAACACACATGATGCTAGGAGACTAGATCTAAACATGGCCTGCAATTTGAGCCTTTCAATCTTTCTACCTTGAGATTTGAAATATCCTAACTCAATGTAGAAAATTGATATAAGCATGATTTTTATGTTCATAATTATATTTTTGTGTTATCTTTAATCTAAAATTGGTTTGAACTCATTTGAGTAAGTAGCACTCGAGATATTATAATTCTACCAAAGTGTGTCGGTTTCAGATCAGTCCACAGTACAGACCTAAAATCTCCAGTTTAAAATGAGATCCGAGTTTTGGCCAAAACATTAAAGTTGTAGAAAACATGTATATCTATATACCCAACAAAATTTACAACATAATATTGAGTTTTGATAGGTTAAACCCCCTTTGAAAGTGTCTATTGAGTTTCAGCCTCCAAGAAACATTCTGTCACATTTTTTTTTGTAGTCCAAAACCCCTATTTTTAGTGACCTATTCCAAACGTGGTCTACATGAACATTGTAGATAACATATTGAAGTATTGTCTGCCCAAATATCAGACCGTAAAGCCTTGGGATGATTCCCCAAAACCATTTCAAACCCTCTATCCAAAACCGGCTCTGCTGAGTTTTGCCGGCTGACAGAACCTACTTTTTAAAATGGCTAAAAAGTCTAACTTGTTTCAAACACTACCCTTAACTCTAAACATGAAACTTGTAGGGGACTTATTGAACTAGAACATACAAAACAATGGACTCATTTGGACTTAATTTGATACCCCAAATCCGAGAGGAACATAAGCATAATTTTGGGTAAAATCTGGAGAAAGTGCTGAACTGTTTTTGCTTAGGATGAAATGTTCACCCTTTTTCCTTAGGATTTGGTCTTGGTGTTGAACCTGAGAGTTGTAAGAAATATTTTTATCTAAATGGTGTTTAAAAATCATAATCCGATTCCAAGTCTAAGTGCCTCAAGATGCTACGGTACCTTGAAATTTAACGATTTGGAAGAGAATAACAATTGATTAAATAAAATCCTTAAACAAGTGAAGGATTGGGTAAGCGCGTAGTACCCCTTAAACATAAAATGAAAGTAACCACGGTCCCAAAAATCAAGAAAATATTCCACGGTTAGAATCATTTTAGTTTCACCCTAAAGGGGGAGGATACCGTGATTAACAGTCAAGTCGTGTTTTGCTTGTTAGGCTCGAAGGTTGTAGAACTTGGGAGTCCTGCTTAGCATGTCTGGGGGAGGCTCAATTCATACGCATATTATGTAAGGTGAGAGTGCTTAGCTATTATCTTGAACTTATATTATCTAAATGATGCATGAAAATGCTTTGAAGAGCATGCTTTAAACTATGGCCAATTTTGAAAATTGCATGAACCTGTTGTTTTCAAATGCCATAATGTCTTTAATTCAAGTGTGCAATCTATGCTATTTTGAGCTAGTATGATGTTATTATGAAGCTATGGTTAATGTTGTGTAGTTGTTCCAAAGTGCTAAGTTACAAGGGTTTTCGGCCCTTTTATATCCCTTTATGAGGGAGGTTACCCAACTGTGAATTTTTCATTTATCCCTATAGGGCAGGTTTCCCATTGAGTGGGAGTTTTTGCCTTAAAGGCGTTGCGGGCTAAGTCCCGGATAGAACATACCACTCGTGCTTGGTGGACAGTAGCCCTCATTCTATCACGTTACTATCTGTGCATTGAGAATTGAGGTAACGGTACCGTCGAAACTTTCGATTGTGAGGTTGACGACTACCTGGACACTGTTGGGGTTTGAGTCTAGATTTGAGAAAGTGGTCATGCATTTTAAATTTTTGGCGGTTGAGCAAGAAACATATTTTTGTTTGCAATACTGAGAAGGCTCTGTGTAATCTGTGATATTTTCATGTTCAAGCAAATGCATCAGTATTTATATTTTCGTGAAATATGTGATGAACTTTTTTTAGAAAGATTTTTCAGTTATACATAACTAACTATCTTTTTTGTTCATGATAATGCTAAGTGCGCTCTCCTGTAACCTTTCTGGTTGTAGATACCAGGAACGGCTAGGAGTTGGTCCACCACAGGCGTCGTCGAGTAGTTTTGGTTCTCGTGTTGGGAATTATTTTGATTTAGTTTTCATTTGTTTAGTTTTTTTTAGTTTCGTAGAGTTTCATATATAAGACCCCTGGAGGTTTTTGATGTTTTAGAAGTAATGCATGCCCATAGGATGGCGAATCCCTAGTGACTCATGTATACCTCTTTTGACATTAAGGTGTTGTAGTTGCTTATAAGTTCTTGTTTGGTCTCTGAATATCTTTATCCCTTGTCTTTCTCTTTAGCTGCTGGTCTGCGGTGGAATCACATCCCTTGTACAGGTTTGGTGCTTTGCGGGAGCGGGGTGTTACAGTTTTAGTAAGCCTGTCTTGGTTACGAAAAATAAATAATAGCGTGGTCTATTATTCTAACTCTCTGTACTAGTACAATTTGTGTGTATTGAACGGGACAATTGGGGTAATTAATTTTTTACTGACTATATAAATTAATTCACACACCAAGGTTATTATGAATAGTTCTTATCACTTCATCCTAAAATAATTATTAATTTGCGTATATTTAATATTCGTTGTTTTGATTCATTAGAGGGTGTAATCTTATATGGGTATATATTTTTGATGAGTTGGATAGCAGTATTATTTATATGGCAAATATTAATTATTGAGAGAATCTACATCCCGAAAGATCATGATTGACGATACCCTCTTAAGGAAGTTTATAAGTTTTGACCGGACCAAACCCTACAGGTGGATTTAATTATTTGGTGGTCAAATAAGTTAAGCAAAAAGGCCTAAGAAATATCAAGATGCCGATTAAATTAAATTTTTAGTAACTAAATTTAATTGGCGGGTATCGAGCATCTGAACGTATGGAGAAATGGTAAGCATTTAATAACATGAGCTCAATGCTATATGGTCTTGAGATTATGGGTCAAAGTGTAATTATAGTTCTTTAGTGGTGTGAACTGTAATTCAGTATTTTATGAAAATTGCTGAAATCGCTGTTAGGTTTCCATAATTACAGATACCGCTATAAGGTTTACTTAATTGCAAAAATTGCTGATACGTGTTTGTGTTCCATTGGAAGTCTTACTCATAATTACTCCCCAGGTCCCTGTTGTAGTGCTATATATATACAGGTAGACTGAACTAGTTTTATAACTTGTCTTTCAAGACTAAAGCTGTTCTGGTTCTATCGGTATGAGTTCTCAAAGGATTATAGCCCATACTATAGCTGGGAATCGCATAAGGGATTACAGTAGAAAATCTGACAAGTGATTCAACTCAGATTCAAATCGTAGTTGAAGATTCGACCGGTAAAAAGGTATTTATCTAAACTAACTTCGGGTGTACGGATTTTATTTTGATCGTTCGTCATCAAAAATTTTATCTAGAGCCCGTTTTGGCGGTTGCTCGCCCTGTTAATTTTTTTTGTTAATCGTTTGTAAAAATAAAGATTTTGGCAGTCTTGCCTTCAACAATTGGTATCAGAGCTATTTTTTTTTATTTTCGATTATCGAGGCTGGGTAATTTTAGAATTATTGCTAACTTTATTTTGCAGGCGTTCTAATCCCAGTTTTATGATCGTCATTTACTTTTTATGTTTGATTAAATAGTGTGGATGATGATTATTTTTTTTAATCACGAGAGTTGATCGTGATAGATTGAATGTGAGCTTTCGGGATATAGGATCGATGTAATAACTAATTTTATATTTTTAAATATCTGTTTAGGTTACTTAAAAATAGGTTGAATATGTCTAAGAATACGAAAAACGGAGGCGGCACCAGTGGTGGTTCAGGTTTTAATAGGCCACAGATCGCGGTAAAGATTTAATGGTTTTAAATGATTTTTCCAATGAATTTTTTTATAGTATTTATGTATAAAAAATAGTATAAAAAATAAGTTAAAAATAGTAAGGAAAAATCACCAAAATAGCCTAGTTTCGGCGTCTTTGCCAGCGACGGTTCAGCGGCAGTTTTTATGATTTTTTGGCCCTTTTTTGGACTATTTTTGGTGAAGTTTTTTAAACATAAAATAGAATTAAAACATACCTCAAAATACTGTCAAAAATAAATAATAAAAAACTAGGCTAAACAGTGCATTAAAAAAGAAAAAAAATTGCCGCAATGTTTTTCTGACGGCGATAGCGCTACAGCAGCAACTTCCAGGAAGTGTTTTTAACAGTTTCTTGGGTTGTTTTCTAGCATTTTTTCTAAAGAAAAATATTATTTTTTGAGAGCTTTCTTTTGATATAAAGTACGTCAAAAACCGAGTTCAAGAAGTGGTCGAAAAAAACCTAGGTAGTTGGCTGCGCAGTGTTGTTGTGGACAGCAGCATTTTTTGAGATTTGGACAGTTTTTTCGGCCATTTTTTTGGCAGGTTTTCAGCAGATTTTTTGACAAAAAAAATCTATATTTTGAGAGCTTTCTAACAATATAAAGCTCGTCGAAAATGAAGCTCGAATGATGCGGCGGTAAGGCAGCGCCAGCGGTGGCTAGTGGTAGTCCGACAGTTTCTCTCTCCCGGGGTTGCTTTGTGTTGATTTTTTAATGTATACGAGACTGATATGATATATAAGTATATATTAGATAGTGTCAAGAATGCATGATGCAATCAGAACACTGAATCAACGGCGAACATGGATTGAAGCAGCTGACTCTCTAAGGGTGACTGAAATACCTCAGTGTTTCACTTGGACCATAAAATCGGGATATATGCATATCATATATATATATATAGATACGGCATAGATGATTGCATATCTATTTTATTTATCCTATTAATTTAATTAATTCAAAATTTTGATTTTAATTAAAATATTTTGTAAAATAAAATAAAATTAAAAAATTTTAATTAATTAATTTTAATTAAATGAATTTTTTTTTAGATATTTTATTTTTTTAAAAAATATCACATTTAAGAATATTTGTTTTTATAATCGGATATCTTGGATTAACGTAGAAATTAATTTCAAATTTTGAATTAACTAAATAAAAAATATTTAATCGAAATAAATTATTACTTTTCAAAAAATGTGAAACAAAAAATAAAATAAATAAATATTTTTAATCACTACCTTAGCTGAAAAACTGGAGAAAAAACTGTGCATTTATTAAGTTTTATTTGTTACGCATTTAAACAAGAAAAGATGGTTTGATAAAACAGAATATTTGAAATCGTGTACATTAAAAAATATTTAATTCTTTCAAATCGTGTGTTTTTTGAAATTAATAAATTTATTTTAATTAAACAAATTTTTATAACCCTTAAAAATATTTTAAAAATCTAAGTGAAAGAGAAATTTTATTCACAGATAAATTCCACGGTCTCCATTACCAGTTTGTAGGCGATTCAATTAAATCCTACATGTCGGCAGTAAGGCCTTCCTCCCTAATAGATAGATTAATTGTGGTATCGCCAGTACAAACCTTCTTTAGGAATAATTCTAGATAATTGTTAGTGTAGATCACTTCTCCATCTGAAGGGTTCATTACGAATCGATTAATTTGGGATTACGTGATGGTTAACACTTAGTTATATATAATAGTATTCTCTCCATCTGAGTCACTGCTATTATATACTGAACCGAACCTATGTCAACTATTTAATTTTACTTGGCAGGGTCAGTTGCCTAGATAGTAAAATTAAAAAGAATTGACATGTCTAGTCTTATGAAGGATAGTAGACATCCTTCCATAGAGGCATGCAATTCTCAAGTTGTCAGGCTGCTAACGAGTTAATTTTGAAATGGTAGAGGAAACTAAATTAAAATAAATTAAAAATTTTGCTCATTATAATTAACAAATTTTTTAATTATGTGATTCTCAAAATTAAAATGGCTTTCAACGCACTTACTTTAATACTCAAAGAAAATATACTAACTGGGCTGAATTTTGTTGACTGAAAATATAACTTGGATATAGTTTTAACTACAAGTGGTATTCTTTCAATACTAGGAAATGTGTTTGTTTCTGAAAAAAGTTCTTCTAGGTCGAAAGGCATGAAGAAGAAAAAGGTTCAGAAACAGGGAGACAGTTTCCAGGATAGTTAGTGGGCCACGATGTGAAAAAGGCTAAAAAGCATATGTTTTCACTCCAACCAGACTCGGTACTGAAAAAAGCTATATCCAGTATTTTTGAAAAGGTACAATAAATAGAGTAATTTTTGTTCACTGGTTGTGAAAACATGTTTTGCGGTGTTATCTACTGGTACCTAGTGTGTAGATACGAGAGCTACAAATTATGTCTATAATTCATTGCAGGGGTTTTATAAAACCCAATAACTTAGTGATGGGGAGATTTACCTGCAAATAGGCAATAATACAAAGGTAACAGTAGTTGCAGTAGGAGATGTCACTCTCAGTTTTGGTAAAAATTGGGTTTTAATATTGAGAGATTGTCTTTATGTACCTGCCATTAGAAGAAAATTAGTTTTTATTTCTGAATTGGCTAAAGACGAATATTTTGTTTATCTTAATAATTCTGTGGTTATTAAGGATAATAAACGAGTTATCTATTCTGGTACATTGGTAGATGATATTTATATTATTACTCCAATCTCTCCTACACTGCAGTTGACCGAAACGAATAATACATCTATATTACCATATAAGAGAAAGTTTCCTTCTTTAACGAACCAAATATTTTTTTAGCACTTACGCTTAGGTCATATTAATCTAAAAAGGATAAACATACTGGTAGCCGATGGAATTTTGAGTTAATTGGAAGTGAATGCACTTTTAGTCTGTGAATCTTGCTTAGAGGGTAAGATGACCAAGAGGCTCTTTTCGGCCAAAGGCTATGGAGCTAAAGAACTGTTGGATCTGGTTCATTTTGATGTGTGTGGTCCTATGACAATCCGAGTTAGAGGTAGCTTTGAGTACTTTGTCAATTTTATTAATGACTACTCAAAGTATGAATACATTTATTTGATGCACCGTAAGTCTGAATGCTTTGAGAAATTCAAAGAATTTGAGGCGGAGGCTGAGAAGGAGAAGCGTCAGGGTAAAGTATCAAATCACTACGATTTGACCGTAGTGGGAATTACCTCTTTAGAGAGTTTAAGGACTACTTGTCATCAAAGGGGATTACATCTCAATTGACTGCACCTGGCACTTCGCAGCAGAATGGTGTAGCAGAAAGAAGGAATATGAATCTTATGAAAATTGTAAGGTCCATGATGAGTTATTCAAGTTTACCCAATTCATTTTGGGGACTCGCTTTAGAGACAATGGCTTATATTCTAAACTTGGTACCTTCTAAGTCAGTACCTTCTACTCCCACAGAATTGTGAATCGGGCGTAAACCTAGTCTGAAACACATTGAGATTTGGGGGTGTCCAGCACATGTGCTGAAAGGAAACGCGGGTAAATTGAAACCGAGGACAGAAGTTTCTTTCTTTATAGGGTATCCCAGGGGAACGAAGTGTAGTCTGTTTTATAATCTTAAGGATCATAAGGTCATTGTCAACACTTCAGGCACTCGACTCTCTGATCAAGATCAAACGCGGGATCGCGAAATCTTGCTCCTATTATTACGCCGTCCGAACTACCATCGCTAAGAATACAATTTATAACAACGTGCATTTAGCACTTAGGCAAAAGCTGCCCAAAAATAACTAAGGCATAAAGCCACAAATCAACCACAATTTTTCAAGTATCATTGTACCACTCTAAAGTTTGATTTTTTTTTCTTTTATAAAAAAAATAAATGGTGAACCGATTAATTCCCAATCCAAGAATGATATAGAATGACATGTTCTACCACCTATTTATAACTCACAATAAATATTTAGGTGTTACTTATACTAGATGGCATGTGAACACTTTGCATGGACATGGAACATTTTATACATGCATAACTTTCAATACAAGTTATTCTAATTTACATCCTTAATATAGGCACATATGCACATAAATACTTTGAGTTTAGCTAGCACATAAGTATACAATTTTAAACACATGAAAATATGTAAATAACTTCACAACCAAATAAACTAACCAATCATGGCATGAAATTATAAAAGTAACCAAAAATACAATTTAAACACTTAGGCCTTAATTCTCTGTTTAACGAGTTACAGGTCTTAGTTACAGTTCAGTGACTTTTGAATATATCAACCGTTGGAGAATAATTCTAGAAATTCGTAGGCACCCTGTTTGGAGTGTTCTGAACACTTTTTATGTTTTACACTTTTTCTAATTGTGCCTTTAAGGCCTTGGTTTTAACAAAATAAAATTCTGTGACAGTGTAGATGGTAGTTTTAGAACAGTGGCGAAAATACTCAGTGGCTTAAAAAAATAGAAAAGATGTCTTAAACTTAAAAATTGAATTTTAAAATTTTTACGTTGGTAGATATATAAGTTTGTAAGCTCTGGGACTTGACCTTGTATTTTTCTCATTTTTTGTGAATTTATTATAAATATTCTACCAAACATTGTTCAAATTTGACACACTTTGGGAGAACCGGTGCCATTTTCTCTATATACATGAAAACGGATTGTTTCTAGTGAAGTTAAAAAGAAAAGACGTTTATCTATCCAACCACATAAAAATCATATAGAGATCTTACTTCTACAGTAAATGGCATGGATTCGAAGTAGTCTGTCCAAACAACTATTTTAACCCAATTTACTTCTCTATTTTTAAAAAAATAAGAAAAAAGATTTGGATCTCAAGAAATTTTGTGCATGCAAATAATATATTCATGAAACTACAGTACAAATTTCAAATTTTTTTGATGAGTCTAGATCACTCAAAGAAAATGGCAAAAATTGGATTTTTGACAAAAATCTTTTTTAGACACATTTGAAGATGAAGAAAACATGAGTTTTCTGGGCTCCTAGGCCCATAGTCCTTGCATGCATTGCTATATCTCTCATATATATGATTTATATATGAGCTACATATCATTTTGCATGGATCAAAAGCAAGAGAAGATAGTGGTTGTTGAGGAGAAAGAATGAATGCAAGAAAAGGGATTCAGGACCATATCTCACTGATTTGAGTATGGATCTTGAATCTAGAAGTTTTTGGGAGCTAAGAAGACCTTGTAGATAGGAAATACATGTATAAAATATTGTTCCTATCTTTGTAATGCTTGATAGATGATGAATATAAATGCACTTAGTTGAAGAACACAAGAACGCATTGAAGAACTTAAAGAACACACACTTGGTCTTCACTTTTTCTCTCTCTACCGCACACTTAGAACACTTGGAGAAAAACATTTGCAAACACGAAGTGGTTTGGGAGGTTAATGATGTTATGTAAGGCCTATGGAGGCTTATGCCTACTAAAATTGCATGCAAACCTTACAAACAAATAACAAATTTTGGTTGAGTGTTCAAGTGACCAAGTTGGCCAGCCATGGGTGGGAGAGTTGGTCCCAATTTTTGAATTTTGTAAAATAATATTGCTTTATTATATATTTAAAGATATATATGTACTATATTGTTCAAGAATTATAACTAAAAATTAACTTAATATATATTTTTAAATATGAATATTAAAAATTTGAATTAATATAATAATTTTAGGTGTTTTACTTAATTTTTACATCTTAATTTCATTATTACATTAATTAGTTGTGGTGGTTGGGCTAAATTTTAATTTTTGTATAATTTCATAACTTGATGTATATTTTTAATTATCTTTATTCTAGTTTTAATTTAATTTGATGAATTTAGATTTTAGAACTCAATTTCATGATTTAGTAGTATTTTATCATTATTTAATTATTTGTGTGGTGTATCCTTACTTTATTTAAGTCACATTATGTTAAGATAAGACTTAGCTTAAAGTTACTTTGGATTATAAAACTGGGTTGTAGAGATATATATATAAATATATTTATAATAAATTTTTTTTTGTGGTTGTTATATATGATAAAGTTACTTTTACCTTTTTGATTATTATATTCAATAAAGTTATTTTTTATCTTTTCGATTATTTTATTGATGTGTTCTAGAGATTCTCCTACACACACACACACACACACACACACACACATATATATATATATATATATATATATAAACTTTTCTTGGAGGATGTGAGTGTTTGTATTTTGATTTAATATTATTTTATCTATAATTATTATAACATTTAATTTTATAATTGCTATTGCTTTCATTATTTATTAATTTGTCTATTAGTTTATCCATACCTACCACTATTAGTATTATTATTATTATTATTATTATTGTTGTTGTTGTTGTTGTTGTTATTGTTGTTATTTCATTATTAATTTAATTTATTTTATTTTATTTATTTATTTTTTTGGCGTTAATTGGATAACTCTCGGGGTAGGAGATCGTTGGCGACTCTAGTTGGCTATATTACTGTTGCTAATATTACACCTAAAAAGTGCTTTCTTACATTTTACTTACTTATTTGACGGATCAAAGGTGAGTGAAGGATAGATTTGGACTTAACTTTAGAAAATCTCCTTGATTTCTTTCTTTTTCTCCCTCAAACTCACCTTAGCACTCAAAAGAAAAGAGTTTCTGGTCTCTCCCCCTCTCTTGGCCAAAACTATCATGTAGAGAAGATGGTGTTGGGCTTGATTTATATAAGCAAGGGCTAGGGAACAACGGATTAACAAAAAGTACCATGAAAAGACTTTTTTTTTCTTTTGAATAAGTGAGATGTGAGATGATTTGAGATGTTTCCACTTTAGGGGGTTAAAAATTAGATATAGGGAAGATAAATATAGCTAGGAGTCAATTTGAGGGACAAAATTTTGATCCCTTATCAATCAAGAGATTTTTCTCTATTTTTGTGCTTTTATTGTGCAAGAAAATGAATTAAAAATTAATTTGATATATCTTTTTTGTGTCTTTCCCTATTGAGACCTATTAATTTATTATGTTTATGATAAATATAGTATTTCCACGTAATATTATAATTTTTATAGTAATTAATTAAATAGATATGGTCTTTTAAGTCAAATTAAGCTATTTTAACAGTATGTAAATTTTTTACTTATTTTGTTGTGTATGAACTTCAATAATAATTTGTTTGCTTTTGTTATCCTATAGCACTATATTATTATGTATATTTATTGTTCAATAAGTATTGGATCATCATAATACTTAATTTAATACATTTCTTGTCACGCCCCAACCTCTGAGTCACGTGAAACACCCACAAACAACCAACATAAAACTCAACCCGAGAACACTCTCAAAATAAAACATCCATGCATTGTATATCACCGCCAAAAGGCTTACATTACATGGTTCAAACACCGAGAAAACATATTATTACATACATGTTTAAAAATGAGCAAAAAGGAAGACTACAGATCTTCCGCCCATTTGGCACCTCCAGATCAACCTGCGTGATCGGTACCTAAAAAATATTTCAAATCCCACATCGTGAGCCAAAGTTCAGCAGAAACTAGACAGCACATGAAGTATAAGCTAAACATACTAGGAAAATGAGGTGCAGCTTTCAACTCTCTTTTAAGCCTTCAAAACGAGTTTTCACACGCAACGGGAAAGCGAGGATACAAACCATTTTTTGACTCACTCACAAGAGCCTTAAAAACAGTTAAAAAATAGTTTTTAGATCGTGATTCACACGAGTCTCAAAAATAATTTAAAATTAATTTTATCCATCCCACAATGCAGTACATGCAATCTATGATACATATAATCGGCCCTTACAAGCCACAATAACAGTTCTACAAAAATACTGTGGTACACACCCATCACAAGGATTTTCTCAGACTCTCACCGAAGGACCATAGCCCCAACTATTACACCGTTAAACGGAGTTAACCTATGCAACACATGCAACTCACACGACACACGCAACCCGCATAACTCACGCATCCCCTGCACACACACAACGCACGCACGCCACCCACACGACGCAACACATGCATCCCATACAACGCCTCACATGCAACACACGCAACACAAGCTTCTTCAGGACCTCTTTTCCATCTTTCAGAATTAGAAACACACGTCTTTAGGACCATGTTTCCATCCTTTAGACTCACACACATCTGCATCATCAAGACCGCATTTTTATCCTTCAGATACTCACACACAATGCTTCATTAGGACCACATTTCTATCCTTCTGATTCTCGCACATAACTCCATCGTTATAACCACATTTTTGTCCCTCCGATATTCGCACCCACACCCATGCAACACACTCAACGCACGCAACCCATGCAACACACATCTTCACGGACTTTCACCGTAGGATTATTATCCGCCCTAACTAATGCCTTGTTGACCAGAGCCAACGAATGTCTTTACAGACTTTCACCGTAGAACCACTATCGGCCACTCATATGCATCTTCACGGACTTTCACCGAGGGACCAATATCTGCCCTACATATGCATCTTTAAAGCCAGAGCTTTAACTGGTGCAACATATGCACAAATAAAAATTATACGATCACACATGACCACATAGGACCACATATCTATCTTACAACGTGCAAGAATAAAACTAATTACAATTCTATAATCATGAAAACACACATAACCACGACGTTCCACATAAAGACGCCCCACAACTCAACACGACATCACATGCCACATACACCATCATCTGCTCACCCGAACGAACCGTTCCCTCACCGGGATAGCCAACGATACAGAAAATCAAAACTAAAACTTAACCCAGAGGTCAACACAGCCCCAGCGCTCGAGTGCTCAACCACCGCTCGAGTGGTCCCCTACCGACATAGCACATTGCCACAACCCCGCTCGAGCGGTCACCCACCGACCCAACTCTCGGCCACCAGTCCGCTCGAGCGCATAACCACCACTCGAGCGGTCAAAGCTGGGAGGAAACCCAAACCAAGAAACAAAACCAAACCCCCGCATGCAATGATGCACGAACCACCACGCACACAATCGTACACCCTCGCATCTAACCATGCACGTCATACACCCAACACAGACCCACGATGCCTACACGCGCTTAACACAAACCCAAGATGCCCGCATGTGCCCAACACAAACAACAAACCTACAGAACACGACCTAACCAAAGGCCAACACAAACCTCCCACAAAATAGTTCTCACCAAAATCCCATCTCTAGAAAGAACACCGGATCGAACACGTCCTGCACCCAACGATGCACCAACCACTACGCACTCAACCGCGCTTCAACACCCCGCATGAAATGACCAACACCCTCTCCATGACTTCAATTGACAGGACCCCATATTCCAATCAACTAAAAATTACTGGAGGAGAGCAGTCGATTGATCCCCATAACCCAATCGACCAAGAGGCCACCACACGACCAAAAGAAACCTCTAAGGCCCCAACACAGCAAACACGAACCCCCACACGCCCAACACAGCCAACACGGATGAAAAATAGTTTGGAAGTTTTGACACACCCTCACTACTTTGATCATAAATTTTTTTGCAAAAAGCATTTTCTTGTGAAAGATGTGTCATTGGAAAGAAGACTTTTGGAGCTTTAATTTGAGTACAAAAACTACCCAATTTTGAGTCTGGACGAGGGAGATATCATCAAAATAAAATGGCCCTACGCAGCCAGTCCGCTCGAGCAAACATCGGGCGCTCGAGCGAGCTACCACCCAAGAAAAACCCAGATTTCCTGTTCTTGAGTGCTCTAAGCATCAAAACTCTTAAACACTCACAAACCACCATCTTAACCACAAATCGAAGCCTCCAAACGCATTCTCGACACCCTCGGACGTGCCCAAAGCTACCACAAAACCTCGAAAGGAAAACTCAAAACCCGATTCCATCCACCAAAATCAATATAAAACCTCTTTTTAAGCAAAAACCAAATTTTCAAAACATAAATTGGTTTTTCATGCATTTTTAACCGATAAAAACACACACGATTACACGTAGCACCCTTATAAGACATGAGAGTCTAGGATCCTACCTCGGTGAGTTAAAAACTCGATGCCTCGAACCACATGATAAATCGAGCTTCACTAGAATGAAATTTTGTCTGGATGAACGCGTAGCCCACCATGCCAATAGCAAGGATCCGCTATTGGATAGTCGAAAACCAAGCCCCGGGCCTCGGAGAAGTTAGAGAGAAGGCAGAGCGTTTGGTGAGTTTTCAAAGCTAGAGAGAGAGAAGAAAAATATATTTTGAACAAAAATATCTAAAGGAAGATATTTATAGGCTCGCCAAAAAATATCTTTTTTTTTTAAACCTGCGCTACAACGGCCAACGGCCCCAGGAACTAACCCCAGATGCATATCTAAGCCCAATCATGCATCAAAACGCATATAAACATACAGTAACGAAAACACTAAACACGTGTCAAAAAATGCCGAAATATAAAATGGGTTAGGGTCTCACATTTCTCATCATTTTAAGCTAAAAAGAAAGTAAAAGGTTACTTTTTGGCACTCTTCCCAAGGTGGTCTGCCACTAAGGTGTATTTTTGTCATTTTTGATGTTATTTTATCCTTTGCTACTTAATTATACTTAAATTCTTGATTTAGGGTATCCATGCATCAAAACTTGAACTTTTTAGACTTTTGCCCGTATTAGGGGCAAAATGGTCATTTTACTCTATTTATGACGATTTTTTATATCTAACTCATTATTTCATGATATTTACTTCATTTAAAATGTTGGGAGACTCTCTGGATGCTAAGGTTTTGTTGCCTGAGTTTTGGACATTTTTAGGGTTTATACGCCAAACTTAGGGTTTTCGATTCGAGTTAGAGTTTTGAACCTCTTCCGTACTCTATGGCCTCGTGGACTATTCGTCACTTATACTAGGGTGAGCAGGGTTATTACACCACAGTTCAAAGTTGGCAGTTCAAGGTGATTTTACTGGTTTGAAGGTTTTGATCATTGGGTTGAAATCACTAAGCTTGCATCACCCCCCAAGGATTGTTCTGAAGCACTGTTTCACTTGTTTTCATCATTAGATTCACCAAAATCAACCTAAGAATGGCAGGGTCAAATTGGGGTGTCTATAGTTGCCCCACTTTGATATAACTTACATAGCAACGTGCGGTGCAAGTTATATCAAAGATCCATAGATAACATCTATTTGGCCAAGCCTTCAATCTTAAGCCACAAACACGCAAGCATGCATATGATGTTGGTCGTACCTGAATTTTCATCGGGCTGCCAACATACCCCTTTGCAAGGGATCAGACCAAAATATAGTTCCTGGGAAAAATGCACAGATGCAAGATACTAAACATGATGTAGATGCTAATATGATGCAAACACCATCCTAAAGATCGAGTTAAGATATAAAGGGAGCACAAATAAACAATAAATTAAATAAGTCAAAGATTGAGTAAAGATCTAAGAACTCAGCTAAAGATAAAATAATTAAAAGGAACGAGTCAAGATCTTAAAAATTATCTTAATCGGGAAAGCAGCAACGAATTAATAGGTCGAGTCAGGACCTAAAAACTCGAAACGAGGCAAGGGATAAAAATAATTAAAAGCCGAGTTAAGACTTAAAACTACTTCATCGGGAAGATAACCACGAATTAATAGGTCGAGTTAATACCTAAAAACTCGAGACGAAAGCGGGATAAAAATAATTTAAAGTCGAGTCATGACTTAAAACTATCTTCATCAGAAGAATAACTACGAATTAATAGGTCGAGTCAAGACCTAAAAACTCGGGACGAGGCACGGGATAAAAATAATTAAAAGCCGAGTCAAGGATTAAAACTATCTTCATGAGAAGGATAACCACGAACTAATAGATCGAGTCAAGACCTAAAAACTCTGGACGAGGCACAAGATAAAAATAATTAAAAGCCGAGTCAAGGCTTAAAACTATCTTTATCGGAAGGATAACCACGAGTTAATAGGCCGAATCAAGACCTAAAAATTCAGGACGAGGCACGGGATACAAATAATTAAAAGCTGAGTCAAAACTTAAAATTATTTTTATCGGGAGAACACACCACAAATTAAAAACACAACCCAAACAAGGTTTGAAATGATTTTTTTAGGCAAACAACACAAGGTTTTAAAAGTTATTTTTTTAGAAAAACACACAAGGCTTAAAAATTATTTTAGAAAAATACACAAGATGTAAAAATTATTTTAGTAGAAAAACACACAAGATTTGAAAAACACACAAAATAACAAAATACACACACACAAAAAAAAGATGTATGTTTAGGACCAGCATATCTCACGCCAGCGTCCCTTTGTAAGTTGTCCTGTGTCTTCTTTTCAGTATCAAAGCATGTTTTACCTTTATGTCTCAAACATAGATGTATGCAATATTGAGATCTGTTAATGAACTGGACATATAAAATATATAATCACAACAAATCTGGATGCTAGACTGAAAAACTAGCTAGGTACCTGTACAAAGGAGATTTGAAAACAGTAGGGACACTAGGGTTATGGTTTAAATGCAAACAATAAACGGGGTGATTTTTCATTTTTATTTTTTAGAAAATCACAAAAATCTAAAGGGGTGGTTTTTTATTTTTTATTTTTGGGAAAAAACATAAAATCTAAGGGGATTATTTTTTATTTTTTTATTTTTGGGAAATACCAAAAAATATAGGGAGGTGGTTTTTCATTTTTTTTTATTTTTAGGGAATACCATAAAATCTAGGGGTGGTTTTTCATTTTCATTTTTGGGAAAAATCATAAAATCTAAAAGGATGGTTTTTTCATTTTTTTATTTTTGCGGAAAACAAAAAATCTAAAGGGGGCATTATTAAAACAACTGGAGGAAAAGTTTTTCAAAAATCAAATAAGAACTAGGAGAGGCTTGTAAGAAAGATCTGCCTGATGCACTAGGGCTTAGGGTGCCTAGTCTTCTTCTAGGGCTTGAAATAACCGAAGGATCGTCACACAATCGCAAACCTAGGGTTTAAAAGATTTGCTTTACGCACCAGGGCTTAGGGTGCCTAGTCTTCTTCTAGGGCTTAAAAGAACTGAAGGATCGTCACACATACACGAACCTAGGGTTTAAAAGATTTCTTTGTGCACCAGGATTTAAGGTACCTAGTCTTCTTCTAGGGCTTAAAAGAATCGAAGGCTCGTCACACACACATGAACCTAGGGTTAAAAAGATTTTCCTGGCACACCAAGGTTTAAGGTACATACTCTTCTTCTAGGGCTTAAAAGAACCGAACGATCGTCACACACACATGAACCTAAGGTTAAAAAGATTTACCTAGTAGACCAGGGCCAAAGGTGCCTAGTCTTCTACTAGGGCTTGCGGGAACCGAAGGGTCATCACACACATATGAACCTAGCGTTAAAAAGATTTGACTGGTGCACTAGGGCTTGGGGTGCCTACTCTTCTTCTAGGACTTAAGGTGCCTAGTCTTATACTAGGGCTTAGGGTGCCCAGTCATCTACTAGGGTTTAAGAGAACCAAATGATCATCACACACACACACAAACCTAGGGTTAAAAAGATTTTCCTAGTGCACCAGAGCCTAGGGTGCCTAATCTTCTTCTAGGGCTTAGGGTGCCTAGTCTTTTACTAGGGCCTGAGGGAACCAAAAGTTCGTCACACACAAACGAATCTAGGGTTAAAAAAATTTATCTAGTGCATCAGGGCTTAGGGTGCTTAGTCTTTTACTAGTGCTTGAGGGAACCAAAGCATTGTCATACACACACGAACCTAGGGTTAAAAAGATTTTTTTGGCGCACTAAGGCTTAGTGTGCCTAGTCTTCTTCTAGGGCTTAGGGTGCCTAATCTTCTACTAGGGCATGAGGGAACCAAATGGTCGTCACACAAACCTAGGGTTTTTATTTCTTTTGGTATTTTTTGCATTCCATTGGATTAGACTGCTCTTATATATTCTGCTAATCTTTTTCTTTTCAGGTTGGCAAGTACGTCCGAGATTTTGGTGGCTCCGTCTCCAGTGAGGTGTTAGAGTGGTATGATGCCCTCCACGCTCCTAGCCAGGCTTTTTTTAATGCCTCCGGCTTTGCTAGATTCATACCTCTGTTGGGTAGGAACGAGTAACAATCGGATCTGGCTGATGGCCTTAGCGAAGAGGTGGTGAGATACCACTAACACCTTTCACTTGAACACCTTCTAAGCTACACTGATGCCTCTTGACTTTTCCCTGATCACTGCCATCCGGGTCGGAGGAGCTCCTATTCCATTTGATCCATCTATCGCCCACTCAACCGATGCCCTGACCTATCAGCTTGGCTCTTTTCTCGTCCAGATGGATAGAGACAGAGTCAGGTATACCTGGTTCTTCGATCACTTCTACCACTTCCACTGCATCGAGCCCTGTCACTTTGAGTGGGTTGTTAATGGATTCCTATAATACATGTTCGGTACCTCCTTATTTTTAAACAAGGAGAATATCGTGGATCTATATTATCTCGACGCCCTCGCCCGCCTCGATCGAGTGCCACATACGACTGGGGAGGAGCTACTCTGGCTATACTTTATGGCTCGATGAGGGCCTTGAGCAGATTCCCCGAGGAACTCAGCATTGGGGGATACTTGATGGTATGGCAGGTATGCTTTAGTTTATGTACTTTGTTCATTCATTTCTTCTGTTATCTATTATTTGTTCCTCTTGCTGACATATTCTCTTGACAGCTTTGGACTTATGAGTTTCTCGGGCTTTGTGTCCTAACGAACTCCATTATCGATCCTCTAGTTCTTCCCCGTGCAGCTTAATGGGCCCGAGTTCTGAAGGGGAAAAAGACCAAAAGAAAGGAACTGGATAGATTTTGAGCTTCTCTAGACCAATTAACTCCCGACCAGGTGCCACTTCTTGCTCAACTTATTTTTTACTGCTTTATCTATTCACTGCTTATTGTACTGTACACTGTTCTTTGTATTACACCGTTCACTACTCACTATACTGATCACTATTCTCTACACTGATCATTGTGCACTGTGCTGATTACTGTACTGTACTGACCACTGTTCTTTGCACTTAGCACTGTTCTCTATTTTGCATACTGATTACTGATCGATGTACACTAAACACTGAACCTAGTTTTGCACCATTCACTGCTCACTATACTGATCACCATTCTTTTGTTCTCTATACTTTTCACTAAATTTTTGCAGGTTCACTGGGATGTTTGGCGAGAGATAAAGGATCGGGCTGGTGAGGACTTGATTTGTAGCCGCAGTACCTCATCGTTGCAGATCCTGCTGGAGGGCCCTTTCTATCGAGAGTACTACTTAGGAGTGGTCTGCTAGTCACTCGGCCTTAATCATTTTAGGATTTTGGCTGCTCCCCCAGTTTGTATGCGCTGGATCGACCACTTGAGCCGAGTTGGCATGCTATTAGAGATGATGGGGACCCATGCCACAGAGCTATTAGGACCCGAGGGAGATTACACTGCATGGGCTCGAGCACACTTGTTAGGACCACATGGTCCTAGCCTGGCTACGCCTATTGGTGGTGGTGGTGCTGCTGCCACTACTGTTGGAGTTGACAGAGCTGCGGGAGATGGTGCTAAAGAAGTGAAGGGTCCTAAGATCCCATAGGATATTTAGACCATGGTGTACGGCTACCCTTTCCCACTTTCAGTCGTAGTTCCACTGGCGCCCAAGTTTAAAGCTGAGATTAACCAGGTTTGTCTTTTGTTATTCAACCTTTCTTTCAGTTACCCTTTTTCTTGTCTAGTTTTCCTGAATTGCTTTTTTTTCTTTGTAGATTAATCAGGCATAGCTAGATCGGGTGATGTTGATGCTTACGGGTTAGAGGGCACTAATTCGTCAGCTGGATATCACCGTACGAGAAGCTGACATTGCTTTTGCCTCAGTGGCCATAATGAGTATCTTATAACCCTTTTGACTTTTCTACACTTTTTTGTATTCTACTTTGATCCTTATTTCCTTTTAACAGCCTCTAACACTAGCTATGAGACCTGGTTTCATTTTATTTTCATAATGTTTATTCGATGTGTTGGTTATTGCTTTAATCGTTATAGAATTGCATGTTTATTTATGTGTTATGCATGCAGGGGTTTGGTTTTTCTTCTTTCATTCGGGTTTTCACCCAGGGATGGCCGCTCAAGTGGTGGTCTATTTGCTCGAGCGAACAAGTGGCCGAGAGTAGGTCAACTCAAGCGAATCTCTATTCACTCGAGTGAGTGGGTGGGTAGGGGACCGCTTGAGCAGAGCCCTGTTCGCTGGAGCAGACAGCCTGGCTCGAGCAGGTGGGTGGCCTA
>JAOTRH010041428.1:0-20166 GCA_034768845.1 Heliamphora exappendiculata
AAAATTCCGAACGGGGGGGCATAGTCAACATTCCGAACGAAGGCCTTTTGCATTTAGTTGATTTTTTTCTTTCTTTTAATTTTTTTAAACTTTTTGAAATGCAAAATTATCAATTAAGTTTCAATAAGCAAGATTTTTATATATTTTTTAGTTGATAGTCTTGCTAATTTGTGAATTTATAATTTCTAATTGATAACATTCCAATTCCCTCTCCTTGTTATTTTGTTATTAAGCTCTTTTATCCAAAAAAAAAAATTGACAGCATGCTTTCACTTGTACAAGTTTTGAATCATTTATAATTTCTAATTGATAACATTCCAATTCACTTGTACAAGTTTTGAATCAAACAATTTGAAAAAAAAATTTGTTAGATATTTTGAATAAAAAGGGTCAAAAGGAAAACTACATATTCTGAACTATATAGAAAAAATTCGAAAGTAAAGAATAATCTCAACTTTATTTGAAAGATTGTAGTATATAGACCTTCTTCTTTTTTTTCCTTTGACCAAATGAAGCCTAATGTCCCGAACTAATAGCTTTTAAACTTGAAAAAGGCTAGAATAAGGATAATGAGGCTCATAGAAAATCCTATACCATCTTGAAATGGTCTAGCATGCAAGAAAATCTTTAAGTGCCCAAACTATTCCGAAGAGGTTCAAGGCATTCTAGAGCAATCTAGAGGATTCAAGAGTAATTTAGAACTTGTAGATACATGAATAGAGAGAGTATTCTAGAATAGAATCTAGATTATTACAGTATGAAAGTGAAAAATTTCTAAAGTGGGTTATAAAACTTTCCCGGTCTTTAGATTGTAGGCACATGAATAAATTCTAGCCATGTATTGTATTTCGAGTTGCCTATACAAAGGGGTGACCTCATTTGGCAAAGGCGCCAACTAAGCTCTAAGTTGTAAACTCCTCTTTAGTGTAGTATACTCTCCAGTCTCCTAAACTCTAGTGTCTAGCTTTTTTCCTACCTTTTTAATTCTTAAAATATGGGCAAACTTAACACCACAAGTCAACTTTTGAGTGTCTAAGTGTCGCACAGCTGGCTTAAAAAATCCAAGATCATTACACTTAGTATTAGAGCAGGCAACGAAGGGTACGCGACTAATGAACAAGAGGCACGATGTCATTTTCCGTGGACGACGTGGTAAACAAGCAAACTCGCAAAAGAGATGCAAACCCGAAGGAAATGAAGGATAAGTCATGAGACACTGTTGTAGCCGTGGATGCATGACTTGCAAAGATGGATCTTGTCATGGTCTACTCATATAACGATCTAAATGGATCACTGATCCAATAACTTAAATAATTAAATAGTTAACAACACGACCCAAAAGCTTAAACCCAAGTTATTAGTAACAGCCCACAAGTTTATTTATATACCAAATATAATTTTTACGTAAAATTACACGAATACCCCTTATATAATGACTATATATCACTTTACCCCCTGAACTAAAAAAGTATACAAACGTCCCATTAACTATTCGTTGGTATCACTTTAACCCCTTCAGTTAGTATTCCGTCAAATAAGTATACAAATGGATTTTCTGAACTAAAAAGTCGTATCAAATGGACCCCATTAACTATTTAATGACATAACTCCAACTCCTTCTGTTTGAATGACTGCAACTTCAGTTCTCTATTTTTCGCCAACTTGGAAGACGAAATGTTAACGGAATGAATTAAAGTGATACCAACAAATAGTTAAGAAGTCGTTTTGTACGCTTCTTTAGTTCATATGGTAAAGTGATACACAGTCATAATATAAGGGGTGTTCGTGTAATTTTTTTTAATTTTTATCTTCCACCGATATGGGATATGGTATCACAATATTCTCCACTCAAATACGTGACGCTCACATTGTGTGACCTAAGTTTTTTCTCTAGTTGGGATGTGAATACTAGATTATTAGCGGACACAGAGCAATCCATAAGTGTGTATAGGGTATATAATTTCGAGACATCTACCCATCTCTGAAACTTCTACTCTTCTATCCACACCACCACGAAAACCTACATAGGAACCATAGTTGATTCTGGTACTATTTGTAACCACCGTCAAGTAAACCACTGACTTAATAACTTGAATAAATAAAGAGCAAAGTAGCCAAAAAATTTATGTCCAAGTTATTTGTAATACCCCACAAATTTTATCTTAATGTACCACAACTCGGGGGGATAGTCTTAATGTGTTAGAGCAAAGTTTGCAGCAAGTGTTTAAGGATCTCAAGGGAGAGATCAAGAACCTGAATGACAGCATGCTTTCTACCTTCAACTCTATGGTGCATGATATGCAGGAAGGGATCGACAACTACCCATGGCACATAGAGAGGTATTCTGAGCGATGGCATTGACAAATGAAGTTGCTAAAGCAAGGACTGCAATCCTCTATCTCACCGACACAAAAACTCTACGGCAGTATAAAAGATATACTGACATTGATAAAGGTATGTGCACCATAGATACTTGAAATGTTTTTAAGAGAATTAAAGAAGTAGTTCTATCCTGAGGATGTGGCCTACCAAGGTAGGAAAAATATGAAGAAACTAAAATGTACCACGTCTATTTAGAATTATGTGAAAGAATTCTCTATTCTAATACTTGAGATCCCAAATATGACCAATGAAAAGCTATTATCCTAATTGAAAAACTCTCAATGCCATGATCGTTGAATGGAAGACTCAAGAGATCTATCTAGCCTTTTATTGCCATCAAAGCAAATCGAGTGCCAACAAACGCGAAGGATAGATCATTAATGTACATGAATAATTGTATCAATGGAAAGACTACCTAAGTCATAGTTGACACAAGTGCGTCTCACAACTTCATCAAAGGCAATAAATCTAAACGCCTTAGGCTTAAGGTAGAGAAAGAGCAATGAATGCTCAAGATCCACACCAAAGCCATTGGATGGCATTGTTCGAACGATAGAGCTACACATTGGCTATTGGAGCGAAAAAGTAAACTTTTTTTTGGTGAACTTGTTGATTACGACATAATCTTAGGTATAAATTTCCTACAATAATATAATGTGTTGTTATTCCCTTGTCAAAATATATTGTGCATCTTAGAGGGAGGCCTATGCATAATTTTTACAAGGGCCAAGTCCAGTCCAAATGCCAATATACTTTCTAGCATATGACTTGGTGAATGTCTAACAAGAAGAAAAGCAAGTGGGAAAAAAAAGCACATATAATGAATTCTCGGAAAACAAGTCATTTGGAGGAAGCACTACTAGTCAAGCCATGAGAACTTAGTAAAGTGGAAAGAAATGCATGCGAGGCAAGCAGGTAGGTAACAGATTCTTTATCGCAGTTCCAAGATCATATACAAAAATTTCAAAAGGAATGTGATGAGGCTGTTGCCAAATTAGGTAGATGAGAATGTCATGAATTGCTAGCTTTCAAACATAGAGAAGCCTAGAATAAGACTAATGAGGTTCGTAGAAGATTCTAGACTATCTTAAAAAAGTTTAATATAGAGAAAAATATTCTTCAAGTGCCCAAACTATTATTGAGAGATTCGGAACATTCTAGAGAAAATTAAAAGATTAAAGAGTTATCTAGAACTTATAGATACATGCATAGTATTCTAGAATACGATCTGGATTATTTTTGAAAAATAGGCTAACTTAGCATCACAAATTAAGTTGTGAGCATCTAAGTGCTGCAGTAGTTTGAAAAATTCAAGGCTATAACACTAAGTTACTTTATTTATCAGCCTAATAAAAATATATTTTTTCTAGAAATATGTTAACAGAAATTATTTCTAAAGTTCAAATAGAATAGAACTTTTTTTTATACAATTTGTTAATCGAAATTATTTCTAAAAGCTCATATACAAAAGTATACATTTATAGGGTATTATAAAATTGAAAATGTCGTTAATATGAAAACTTTAGGCCACTGTCAAACTAATACATGAGCCGTTGCTGCGCAAACCCACTTACTTTAGTTAGTGTTGTTTCTGATTCTACTTTTAAATGTTGCTATCGATTAGCCCCAACAGCTTCTTCATTATGTCATGTAACTATATTTATTCCATGACTCTTAACTTTCTTTCATTTTAGGAAACAGAAAGAGACCAAGATCACATGTTAATATCGTCCCTGATTTTAAGAATTATATTCCCTGACACGTGGCATCATACCAATGGGTGCCATATACAAGTGTAAACAAGCACCCAATTATGCATAAAGCTCCATTAATATTGTACCTTATTCAGGCGGTATTTGGCAAATTTATTAGTTTTTAGTTTTTTATTATTAATTTAAACTATAAGTTATAAATTTTTTTAAATATTTAAAATTTTTATTACAATTTATAATTACTTATTTTTTTATTTTTATTACAAGCTACAAATTTTTCTAAACGCTCACAAATTTAGTACATGACATTGTTAAAAATAATAATTTATAGATTATAATTTATAATAGAAGTCGTAAGTATTTGATAAAAATCGTAACTTTTAACTAAAAAATAATAATAATAATAATTTGTAGCAAAAATTTTAAATATTTAAAAAAATTTATAATTTTTAACTAAAATAAATACAAAAAATTTAAAAATAATTAATAATAATTTTGCCAAACTCACCTAATCATGGTTGTGACCAGAGATAGGACACACTAATTAAGGGCAGGATCCTGCCTTAACGATGCGGCCATGATTCCTTTATTGATCAGATAAATCTCTCCACGCATGTTAATTAATGCTACTGGCGGCACCGTCTTCCATGCTACATTGGGGTCGAAACATGGGATTAGGGGACAGTTCTTTTGTATATAAATTGGAGAATATAAAATATTATTAAATATAAAAATAAATATAAAATAAATAAATATAATATTAAATACGTTATATATATATATATATATATATATATTCTGTTTATTTTTATAATGAATATGAATTTAAAAAATATAGATAAAGTATATTTTTTTTATTTACCCTCATAAAAACTTAATTATACATTTAAATATTTTTTTATTCAATCTTCTGGTTGTTTGGGCTTCTAATGCCCTTTGTAAGACTCTAATCTTGGGTATAAAAAATTAAAATTCAGATATCAAAAGCATTAGATATAGAATACCTGCTACCCCATGTTATATTATATTTCAAGATATAACCCTATTTTAGATTCTATATCCAAAGTCCTTTGATACACCAAACACTGGATTTTTTGCACCCATGAGATTATATATCATATTTTGCCATTTAATCCTATAATTTGTCTCTTAAGTGAGGGTTTTGACACCCATTTGTTATAAAAAAAATCATAATTTAAAATAAATAGTCTAAATTCATTTCGAATATGACTTACATTTCAAGTAGTTTTATTTGAAATATTTATTTTTTAAATTTTGAAAAATTTTATAGGTGATTTTATGGGCACTTACCATTTTACTCAGTAAATGATTTTGTGAGTCCAAGTTATTGCCCAATTAACTTGATTCACATATGTGGATTCCGGCCAAAATTAGGGCTCACGGCGATAACTTTTTGTTTTTTAGTTGTTAGTTTTTTTTTTATATATTTTAATAATATCTCTTTCTGTGGAGGTTTAATTGTGCTTTTTTTGCGTTGAGATTTGTGATTCTCCTACTCAGAGATTTGGTTTTCTCTTGTGTGAAATATTATTCTCCTTGCGTAGGGATCTTTCTTTGTCCTATAAGAAATGTCGTGTTATATCCGATATACCTATTCAATTAATTTTTTTATTAGATTTGTAACGCATTTAGGTCTTTTAATCTTTTTTTATGTAATTTTATGAGATTTAAGATTTGATATTAAACTAGGATAGAAGAATATAAATATTTAGAAACAGAAAATTCCATAATTGTCATATTGTCACCACTTAACCATGCAGTGTAGGCTAGAAATTTAGATTTTAATTAGCCAAACAAGGATTTGTTTTTAACCCGCCAACCAGCCATTTCTCGTGCCACAAGATCTTGTATCTGATGCCTGCAATTTGTTATTTACGTACGTTACGTAAAGTGAAGGGAAAACCGATGGGAGTTTTTTGTCCTCACATTTGAAGAAATACAAAAAAAAATTATGAAGGAAAAATAAAATTTACACTTAGTTAATATTAATATAAATTGTGGTTTGATTATGAATGATTAATATAATAAAAAATATTATCGCTTGTATATATATACCTTAATAAATTTATTGTCACCCAAAAGTAATATAAATATTTAAAATAAAAATATTCAATCACATAATAAAAATATCACAATCAAGAAAAAGTTTTAAAAAATAAATTTATTAAATAGGAAACATATAATGCACTTTAATTAGGGTTAAAATTGGCCAAAATACTAATAATTTGTGAAAATAAAATTTTATGGTATAGTTTAAAAGTATACGAAACTTATCTCTAAACAAATACTAAAGATATCACCCCCTCACTAAATCTTTCAAATTACTAAGAAAATAATTAATTGTCAAATTTTAATAAATTTTTTCTGCACTATAGCCTAAAATTACTTTCCTTACCAGTAAACTTCTTGTTTATTCAACTTACAGTAAAAGGAGAGGACAAATTTTAAAAAAAAAAAATTGACTTTAAAGCAAATTATCAAGTGAAGTCTCACTACCTGTTCGGATATTTAAAAAGTTTAATTTTTTAAATATTTAGTTTTTTCAACAAAAAAAAGAATAAAAACAAGTTTGTTTGTTTGGAATAATTTTTTGTAGTATATTTTTTCCTTTTTTTTTTTTGCTTTTTATCGAAATATTTAAAATTCCTTTACTTTTAATTTTTAAATTATGGTATTTGAGATATTACTTTTTTTTTATTTTTGTGAGTAGTGTTGACTTTTTAAAGTAAACGTATTATAGTAATTTTTTTTTAAAAAGTTAGAATGTTTGGGATATGCATTAGCTTTTTTTTCTTGGATTAAGAGATAAAAAAAGTTAATTTTTTAAAACCAAACAGGATAGCTTAAGTGCTTGTTTGGGATGTCTAAAAAGTTTGGCATTTAAAAAGTTTAATTTTTTTTGAAAAACAAGAGAAATAAAAAAAAAGATTGTTTGAGATAATTTTTTGTAATAATTTTTTTATTTTTTTTTAAAATATTTAAAATGTCCTTACTTTTAGCTTTTAAGTTGTAGTATTTTGGATATTGACATTTTTTGTTTTGTTTTTGTGAGTAGGATTTATTTTTTTATATAAAGGTATTATAGTAATTTTTTTTGAAAAAAACTTAAGGCATTTGAGATATATATTGACTTTTTTTTGAATTGAGATAAAAAAATTAATTAGCTTATTTTTTAAACTAAATAGTGAAATTTAAAAGTCAATTTTTTTACAAAAAAATTCAACTTAAAAACTAACCCAAGCAAATCCTAAAAAGCCAACCTTTTAACAAAAAAAAATTAACTTAAAAACTATCCCAAACATGCCCTCAGTTTACTTCCCACATTTCAGCACCAGAAGTATGTATTTCCTTTTGCTTTTAACAAATGCATTTTTAGTCAATGCAAAAATTAATTGATATTCGCATCATGTGTATTGAAATTCTAACTTTTTAAAATATTATATTATTATCCTCTGTCTAGTTACCATTGGTTAAACAGTCAAGAAGTATACTTCATAATTAACTAAAGATAGCCAACTTGCATAGCTCCTCACTATTTCTTATAGTTAATGGTTAATCATGTTGGTAATGGAAGTATTTTTTTCTCTACTTAAATTATAATTTTTAATTTATAATTTAGCAAAAAAAATTTAAAACGTGTCTATAATTTTTTTATAATTTTTTATTTAAAATCAACAAACACAAATTTATCCATTTTAATTTATAAGTTTAATACTGTGACACACAAATTTACTACTGTGACACACATTTATTAGACAAGGTTGGCCAAACAAAAGAAATTTATTTTCTTAATATTGTGAGTTTTATATTTTTATTGTAAGATTCAAACTAACAATTTGATAAATAAAAAATTATTTTTTTATATTCATCATATTAATAATACCAGAACCTCTTAGTATTATTATTAGTATTAATATCCGGATCATTTTTTCTCTTTATTTAATGATAAAAATAAATTTTACAACTTTTGTCACGTTCTTTATCCCACTATAACCTATCATTACCCAATTTTTTTCCTATATGCATAATCTTATTCATAATATCTTGATATATAAAAAAAATATTTAGGATTCTCAATATTACTAATTTCTTCTATCCTTCCAATCATATTCAAAATAATAATTAATTAAGCTTTAAATTCATTAATTATTCTATAAAAATAACTTTCAACTAAACGTGCCAACAAGCAGTACTAATATTCAATTAAACATATTTTTTTTCAGCTCTATTAAGCAAACAGGCTAGGAGCCTAAAACTATATAGAAAGCAAGGATAATGCGAGACAGCATAGAAGAGCTGGCGTGGATTTTAAGATGGGATTATATACGAATTTAAAAATTCAAACAGCCATGAAACTTTAATATTTTACAAATTTTACATAAAGTTGGTCAAGAATGTACTTTATTAATATGACTATTTTAAATATTTATTTATTTTTGTTATTTTTTTGAGGATAAATTATTTGGTATTCTTGAATACTATATAGTTGATGTTACGTGATATTTTTAATAAATAAATAATTATAACTTACACTACATGGGTCATTTTTTGTCTTCTAACTGCTTATCATAAAAGAGTTGTCCTATACCTACATTAAAATTTGTCGATATGATATATTAGGTGTGTGTTTTATATTTTATATACCTATATAATTAGAAGATTAAAATTATATGGGGGTTGAGGTACATTTTAGGATTTACTTAAAAATTAAGATCTTATAATTCTAATTTGTTTTGTGAAGAATTGAATTTAATGAGAGAGATATAGTAAGAGACCAAAAATACTTGGGCACTAGGGTGAGTTTTGAACGGAAACTGAGTTCGTTTTATAGCACAAGTTGTGGATGTTGAATTTTAAGGTATTTTTTATTTTATGATTGTATACTTTATGATTTTAGTAGGTTATTTCTCACCCATGAATGTAGATATATAAATTGTAGTGCATGCATAAATGTGCTTCTGTTTACTCTAAAAAATTAATAATTAAATTTTTACACAATATTAAAAGAGAATTAACACAACGTAAAATTACTACATAATATTTTAACATCGCCCAATGATTATTCCTCAAGATGTTAAAAATATTTATAAAAAAATTAAAAATCATTAGTAAATTAAAGAAATATATCCTGAGGAGTAGTCAACAGTCAAAGATTTGCATTAGTGTCTTGTCTCCCACAAAATAACACAATACAAATTCTCGCCCCTTATTGTGTGCATAAACATTCTCAGAAACCCTCGATCGGCTCACTGCACCAAGCACCATGCGACCCACTTGGGCTCGAACCTACCTGTCTCGGTGCACCCGCCTTCTCCTTATTTCTCTCCCTAGGTTTGTCGGCTTCTTGACCGTCCGATTGCCATACCAGTGGTTTAAATTAGTTGACCGGGATGGTGTTGCCCACAGGATGACGGTCAACGACCAATGGTGTTGACCAAAGTGGCACTTGGAGGCCCTAAAAGAGTGGAGGGGTTTAGCGGCGACAGCGGGGTGACACAACACGTGGCCAAAAAGTGCTTTGGGATGATGTGGCAGTGATGTTTGGGATGTTTTAGAATGACAATTGCCCACAGTTGGTGTAATTTTACTTATTTACTTATTATAATTTTATTTATTTATTTATTAACTTATAAGTTAAAAAATAAGTTACATTGTTTAAGTAATTAAATTAGTTAAAAATAAAAAAATAACTAAATAAACAAATAAACTCGTTTGAGTAGCCAAATTAGCAAATAAGCTGACTTATAAGCCAATGATTAAAATTTATCTATGAGCTTAATTTATCTGTGAACTTAATTTAATCTAAATAATTTATCTGTGAGGTTAATCTCAATCTTTTAGTTTATCTGTGAGTTTAATTTATCTATGAGATAAATAATTTATCTGTGAGCTTAATCTCAACATTTTAATTTATCAGTAAGCTTAATTTATCTGTGAGCTAAATAATTTATTTGTGAGCTTAATTTAATCTAAATAATTTATCTGTGAAATTAATTTCAACCTTTTAGTTTATCTGTGAGCTAAATAATTTATCTGTGAGCTTAATCTCAACCTTTTAATTTATAATTATTTAGATTAAATTTTCTCAATTTTTTATTTAGGCGTTCTCAACGAAGATTAATTATAAATAAATTTATCTGTTATAAATAAATGTTTAAAGCTTACAGATAAATTATTGGATATATATTGCTGGTAAATCTCGAAATAATCTGTTTTAACTAAACAATAAAATCTGATATAGAACAAAAAATTAACAAAAGCATAAAATTCTGTAAATAAACTAGAACTAGAAAAATTGCATATTAAAATTAAATTTAAACAAAAATAGTACCTAAAAATAATAAAATAGAACCTGATACAGAAAATTGTACATCGAGGCTCGTATTTAACACGATATCCTTAAGACGAATTTGCTCTCGCTACGGTGCTACGAGTTAACAACAAACGCCTCCTAAGATACAACAATCTTCAAGAATCAGGTGTAGCACTACAGTTTGATTGATTGGTGAACTCAAACCGTGTTCGAACTCTCTCTCAAATATGTAGAAAAAATGCAGAAAATAAGAACAAAAATTGAGCAGTAATGGAGGCAGCGGAGGAGCAAGAAGAAGACTGAAAAATGCTATGTTCGAAACAGGAATGCTTCAGCCTTTTTATAGGCAGCGAAAGCAATGGTTCAGATGAACCGAACCGTCATCGTACCGGTTCGATCCTTGGCAGTTAAACTGCCCAACGGACATAACCCATTCGGAATAGATGCGTGGTTTCGGTTCGGCAAAGAACCGGTTCGGAAATTTGAATATAACCGAAATTTTAATTTAATGAAATTTAAATTTTTTGCAAAATTTTTAATTTAAAAATTCAAATGAATTTTCCGCAAAAAGATAAGCCACCATTAACTTTTATCTTTATTCGATGTGGGACAAGGCTTTTTTCTTTCAAGTTACCTTCATATTTTTAACTTTTAAGGCTCACTTTTGGAGTTAATTTCTCACTCATCCGTTATCGATTTTGGACGCCATAAAAATCATGATAAACTACTCATGGAGATGAACATATTAAGATTTGAAATCATCAAAAAAGATTAATCAAATCTAAAGTTATTTAGTTGCAAAGTTAGCTAAAGCCATGTTTAAAAAGGTTGAAAACCTACTTAATTTTTCAACAATTCCCCACATGAATGGAAGTTGACGAAAAATGTAATGCAACAAGATGCTGACACAAAGAGAGTTCGATAAAAAAAAATTTCTGCATAGGATAGGTAGCTTTTGGCTTTAAACCTTTCCTTCTGAAAAACTATCAGACTTACTCGCTAATCAGTGAACATGATGTCTTGAACTGTTCAGCTATTTGTGTAAACCAAGACAATAGAGTTTCCACAGAATCTTCGTAACACAGCTTGGTTTTCACGGTTGTGTCACACCCTGTTCCAAAAGCACAAAATCGATAAAGAATATTATCACATCCTGAGATTGCACAATTTTTCCTTCACGTTACAGCTAAGGTAGGGACTAAACGCATTCAGGTAAAACATGAATTCTACTAACTTTTTTTTTGACTTTGAGAAAATCAATGTAATCTAAAAGTATCAAAAGATTAGTACTTGTACATGATATGATTATATGTTTCAGTATACCCAAACTGGCGTATACCAAACAAAATTATCAAACTGAAATTATTTATTTATAGAAAATAAGCAACTGTACATGCTTCGAATACGCTATTATGTATCTCCAAACTAGCGTATATTTTACAAAACAAAACAAAAACATTAACTACGAGCCTGAGATTATAAATTTGATGACTGTGGTGGACCAACTCTAGCCATCCCTGCTATCTACAACTACAAAAGTTACAGGAGAGTGCATTTAGTATTATAATGAACAAGGTAAAAAATAGTCAATCTACTAAAATATCATATTTTTCATAAGAAAAGTAAGATATTACATCCACTTGTCATAAAATTTCATAAATAACCTTATCAGGTATTTTAAGATCTCAAGTTATAACAAACTTTTCTCAATCTTTGTAAAAATAGTACTTTATGCTCAACAACCACAAATTATGGAATTCACTGTCTCAAAATAAAGTTTTGGGCATAACTCATACCCAACCGTGACTAAGTAGTCGTCAACCTCACGACCGGGAGTTCCGACGATACCGTAACCTCAATTCTCAATGCACGGATTAGCAACGTGATGAAATGAGGGCCACTCTCCACCAAGCACGAGTGATATGTGCTATCCGGGACTTAGAACTCGTAAAAATTTTAAGGCAAAAACCCCCTACTCAACGGGCAACCTCCCCCATAGGGAGCAACAACACCCATAATTGGGCAACCTCCCCTAACGGGATATAAAGGGCCGAAAACTCTTGTAACTTGACACTTTAGAACAGAATTTCAAAATATTAATATCATTTGTCAAAAATATTTATATCGCAACCACATGCTTTTCAAAATGTACTGATAGTATATTTAGAAATATCATAGCATTTGAATAAAAGATCATGCTATCACAATTTTTTTATGCTTCAAAACATGGTTATAAAGCAAATTTAAAGCATAATTCATGCATTTATATTCAGAATAATACTTAAGCACTCTCACATGCATTTATATTCAAAATAATATTACATTTATGTTCAAGATAATACTTAAGCATCTCACTTCGACTTAGGCGAGACAAAACTCTCTCCTTGATCTTGATCCCAAAATTTTTAATCCTCCGGTGATAAAATCTCAATGCATAATAGAGAGAGAGAGAGAGAGAGAGAGAGAGAGAACTGGTGGTCGGCGATGGTGGCGGCTGAGCGGCGTCGGGCTCGCGGTGGTGGTGGCGTTGCGTGTTTGGCTTACAAGATCACTGTGTGTGAGATATGATATGTGAGACAGATGTTGCCACCAAGTGCCTTTTATAGGCTGGCCCAAATCTTTTTCAATTATTAGTTTTGATTTGATCTTATCCAAAATTTTATCCAAAATCTTTTTCAATCATTACATTTGATTTGATTTTATCCAGAATCTTATCCAAATCTTATTCAATCATTACCTTTGATTTGATCTTATCCAGAATCTTTTTATAATCCTATCAAAACATATGCAAATAAATCTAAAAATATTTAAAATTCTTATCGCTATATTATTATTTGTCAGAAATTTTATTTTTTTAAAATTTTCTACGAACTGTCAAATAATATATTCTTCTAAGGGGTAACACATGTCTTATTTTATGGTACATATTATTACAATCTACCATCCTTGAAAAAAATTCGTCATCGAAATTTTCGTACCTTTCTACTCAAAATGTGTGGATATTTCTTTTGCATGTCCTCTTCTCGTTTTCATGTGGCTTTTTCTACCGAATGGCTCTACGACAATACTTTTACCAAATGAATGACTTTATTTCGCAAAATTTGTTCCTTTCTGTCTAATATTTGTACTGTTTCTCTTCATACGTAAGGTCGGGTCTCAGGTCGACTGGTTGTACTATTAGCACATGAGAAGGATCCGACATATACTTCCTTAACATTGATACATGGAATACATCGTGTAATCCTGATAACTCTGGAGGTAGGGCCAATTAATATACTGTGTTGTCAAGTCTTTTAATGATCTCATATGGCCTAATGTAACGGAGACTCAACTTTTTTTTTTTCGAATCTCATTACTCCTTTCCATGGCGATACTTTTAAGAATACATGATCTCCGACTTCAAATTCAAGGTTGCATCTCCGATTATCCGCGTAACTATTATGTCGATCTTGAGACTGCTTCGATCTTTCTCGAATCAATTTTATCTTGTCGGTGGTGATTTGCACAATTTCAGGGTCAAGTAACTTCCTTTCTCCGACTTCTTCCCAACAGATTGGGCTTCGACATTTTCTGTCATACAATACTTCGTAAGGGGCCATTCCTATGGTCAACTGGAAGCTATTATTATTCGCAAATTCAATCAACGATAAATGTTCTTCCCAGCTCCCAGCAATGTCCAGTACACAATCTCTGAGCATATCTTCCAAGGTCTGAATTGTCTTTTCTGATTGGCTATCAGTTTGCGGGTAAAAGCCCGTACTAAACTTTAACATAGTCCCCAACGCCTCTTGTAAACTCGGTCAAAATTTGGATGTAAAACGTGGATCCCTATCGGATACTGTAGAGACTGGTACGCCATGCAAACGAATAATTTCATCAATATAAAGTCGTGCGAACCGATTCATAGGAAACATTATCTTTACTGGTAAATAGTGTGCTGATTTTGTCAATCTATTCACAATAACCCAGATTGCGTCATTACCTTTGGGTGATCGTGGTAGTCCAACCACAAAATTTATGGTGATATGTTCCCACTTCCACTCAGGTACAGGTAAGGGTTGTAATAATCCTGTCGGCTTCTGGTGTTCAATTTTAATCTGTTGGCATACTAAACATATTGTCACAAAGTCTGCCACATCTTTTTTTCATCCCATTTTACTAGTATCTTTTCCTTAGGTCTCTATACATTTTCGTGCTTCCAATGTGCATCGTGTATGCTGCATTATGAGCTTCATCTAAAATTTACCTCCTTAACTCTTCATTATTTGGCACATATAGTCGATGCCCAAACCATAAGACATCATCCCGAACCTCAAACTTTGTTTTTCTTTTAGCAATTACCTCTGCTCTTATCTTATCCACTTGACTGTCTGCTAACTGGGCTGCTCGAATCTGATCTAACAGAGTTTGCCTAATTCTAAGAGTTGCTAATAAGCCCTCACTTTCTCCTATGGAAAGAATGATTCTGAGTGATAACATTTTAGAATATGCATTACTATGTCATGTCCGAATGTGTACAATACTTCTTGATGACTTCTAGCTTAGGGCATCTGCTACTACGTTGGCCTTTTTCGGATGATAATGAATTGTACAATCATAATACTTAATTAGTTCCATCCATCTTCTATGTCTTAGGTTCAACTCCTTCTTGGTGAAAACATACTTTAAACTCTGATGGTCGGTGAATATCTCACAGGTGACCCCGTATAAGTAATGTCTCCATATTTTGAATGCGAAGACAATTACAGCCAATTCTAGATCATGGGTAGGATAATTTCTCTCGTGAGGCTTTAACTGTTTAGATGCATATGCTATCACTTTTTCATGTTGCATTAAAACACAACCCAATCCTTGGTGTGATGCATCACTATAGACTACAAAACCTTTATTGCCTGATGGGAGGGTGAGTACAGGAGCTGACACCAACTTAGACTTTAGTTATTGAAAACTACGTTCACATTGGTCAGACCATTCAAACTTCACATTCTTTTGGGTTAACCGGGTTAAGAATTTTGTGATTAAAGAAAATTCTCGAATAAATCTCCGATAATAGCCATCTAAACTCAAAAATTTACGTATCTCTGTTACATTGGTTGGTCTTGCCCAATTTACTACAGTCTCAACCTTTGTCGGATCTACTTGAATTCCTTCCCCAGATATGACATGACCTAAGAACACCACTCGGTCCAACCAAAATTCACATTTAGAGAACTTTGCATACAGTTTGTGATCCCTTAGAATTTGTAAAATAATTCTCAAATGTTCCGTGTGTTTTTTCTTACTTCGTGAATATATCAGAATGTCATCAATGAATACAATCACAAATTTATCCAGAAACTTTTTTAACACTAGATTCATCAAGTCCATAAATACTACGGGCGCATTAGTCAACCCAAAAGGCATTACTACAAACTCATAATAACCATAGCGAGTTCTAAAAGCAGTCTTAGGTATGTCTGATTTTCTCACCTTCAATTGATGATACCCTGACCTCAAGTCGATCTTCGAGAATAATTTTTCTCCTTGTAACTGATCGAAAAGATCATCTATCCTGGGCAAGGGATACTTGTTCTTGACGGCTACTCTATTCAATTGTCGGTAGTCAATACACATCCTAAGAGTTCTATCCTTCTTCTTAACAAATAAAACGAGTGCTCCCCAAGGTGAGGCACTAGGCCTGATGAACCCTTTGTCCAACAATTCTTGTAATTGCTCTTTCAAATCTCCCAACTCTACAGGAGACATCTTATAAGGAGGGATGGATATAGGGATTGTACCCTGGTATGGATCAATGGTAAACTCCACTTCTCGTTCTGGAGGTACTCCAGGCAGGTCTTTTGGGAACACATCTGGGAACTCACGGACTACTGGTACTTCTGAAAGTTCTTTTTTTTTCATTTCTATGTCTACCATGTGCGCCAAAAACCCATAGCAGCCTTTTTGTAATAACTTTGAAGCCTTAATGGCTGACACAATACAGCATACTTCCTACCTTTATCCCCTTGAAAAACAAATTTCACTTCTCCGGGTAATGTGAAGGTTACTTTATTCTCAAAATAGTCTAGTGATGCATGGTAGGACGACAACCAGTCCATTCCGAGAATTAGGTCAAAATCTATCATAGTAATTTTGTCTTTATCTCCTATCTTCAGCAAATAATTTTTGCACACACTTCTGATTATCACTTCTTCTCCTACTGGGGTAGCAATTGTTATTATGCAACCAAGAAGTTCCATCTCTACAACTCCTACTTGTTTTATGAATGTGGGCGATACGAATAAATGTGTAGATCTAGGGTCTATTAGAACATATGCGGTTTGGTTAAAGTCAATATGTGTACCTGTCACCACATCAGGAGTAGCATGTGCATCTTGTCGAGTAATGGCTGTAGACACCCCAATTTGACCCCGCCTAATCTTAGGTGATCCGATAATGAAAATAGGAGGAATAGTGCCTCAGTACGATCCTCGAGAGTTGATCCAAGCTCGGTATTTGAACCCCAGTCATCAAAAACCATCAAAATCTCTGAAATCAATGAAATTGTATCAAACCATCGATAACTTGTTGCCCAAGTCATTGTTAGAAGTGGCGACTGCCAAGTTCATTGTGGCGGCCGTCAATAGAATCTCTTGGAAACCCTAGCCAAAAGTGGCGGCTGCCAACTACAACATAGCAACCGCCAACCACATTGTGGCGGCCGTCAATAGAATCTCGTGGAACCTTTTCCAACCCAACGGCCGCCAACTTGCATTGTGGCGGCCGCTAACTTCAAATGGCATGACGTGTCCCAAAACGTGTCAAATTGTCATTGGTTGAAGAATTATATAAATACCGTACCCCGACGTACGTTTTTAGTACGAATTTTATGTGAGAGAGACTCTGCCGATCTACCGGGCGATCCCGAGCCCCGACGCCGAAACCCTGCCTAGATACGGAGTCCCTAATATCCCATACCTACATTGAAGCCTACATTGCTTGGATCACCCACCGAGGATTGGACAATTGGAGCACATTTCCTGACTTGAGGATTCCCCGGCAATCCAAGTACCTCTCTTGGATCCCCGATCTTTCTAAACTCTACTTCTCTCTATTGGAGCGATCGGGTTAATTTCCACTTCAAAGTTTTTCAATTATTGTCAATTTTGTTTAGTATTTGTAATATTAATTATTGTTCAACGTAGTTGGGTTATTTCTTTTAAAAGTTTCAATTATTATTTTCATTTCATTTTTAGTACATTGTTGCATTCCATTAATCCATCAACTTAGTGCCAACATTCTCAACGGTTACAACTAATCAATGTTGTTAATCGTTATGATTAAGGCACCTACATGAAAATGGTTGTAATCGCCAATATTACACCTATTTATTTTAATATTGTATTTTTTTATTTTCTTTCTTTTATATTAATTCTATATTTTAGCATTTATTTTATTTTATTTTAATTAGCTTAGTTTTACTTTACTAGCATTCTAATTATTATTCTAGATTAATCTTCATGTTAGTTTTTATTTAATAAATAATGTAATTTACTTTCTAAGCACTTATTTTTCTTTGCAATGTAATTTTTTATTTTCTTAGTTTAATGAAATTTTTTAATATTTTATTTTTTTTCTTTAGTGCTAATATTCTATTTTTTTTAGCTTAATATTTTCTTTTCTAATCTTTTATTTTCTTCATTAGTATTAATTTTTTCTTATTAGCATTTTACTTATTTTTTTTCTCTAGTATAATATTCCTTTTTTAGCATTTTATTCCTTTTCTTTTTTATGTATTTAATATTTTAGTATCTAATTTTCTCGTTTAGTCTAAATTTTATTTCAATTACATTTTATTTTCTTGTACTATGTTTTTCATTTTATTTTCTTGTATTAATATTTTTTTTTCTTTTAATTTTAGTCTAATATTCTTTTGCTAACACCAATCTAAGTAATATTAGCTTAAATATTTATTTAATTCAGTGTTCTTTTTTTTTAGTTTTTCTTTTGTTAATGTAATTTTCTTTTTAATTATTTTATTCTCTTTTATTATTAGCTTTAGTTTCTTCATAAAATTCTATTTGGCATTTCTTTTCTCATAGTATTAGTACTTATAAAATTTTATTTTTATTTTTCTTTTATAACTTTATTTTTTTTATAATCTTTCTTCTCTATTTTCATCAAACTCAAAAATCACAAAAAAACTTTTAAACTAATTTTCATATTTAATTAGTTCATAATTTTCTCTCTTAAAAATACTCAATTATTCTTTTCTTTTCTTCTATTTTCATTTCTTTTATTCTCTTTTAAATGTTAATAACTAAATCTTATTAACTTGTTTCTCATAATATTTTTCTTTCCTTCTATTAACAACAAAAAACACAAAAAATATGAAGATATCTTTTAATATTCTTTTATTCTTATTATTTTCATCTTTTATGTAAATAATTAGATTTTCTTCTTAATAGCATTTTCTACCATTCACGTCTCGTCAAATCATTTTCTTTTCTTTTAAAAATCTTTAAATTCTCCTTTATTACAAAATTCTTATTTTAAATTTCTTTGTTAAGTAGACTTTCTTTTAATATGGCATTTTTCTCTTTTATGTATTTTTTATTTTACATTTCTTATTTCTTTATTAATTCATCACATTGAGATTAACCTAATTAATTTTGATAAAACGCAACTTTTAGTTTCTTTATTTGAAAGCATATTTAGGATAGTTTGATTTTTCTTTCTTTTATTGCAAATCCATGTTTAGGTAGTTTTGGTACCCTATAACATGTTTTGTTATTTTGTATATTATGATAGTTTAAGTCATTTTTGACAATATTATATGTAGGTATATTTCATGTATTCTTTAGATAGAAATTGCATATTATAGAATTTAAAAATTTTCTTTTGACACTTATTTATTTTGGAATATTATGTACATATTTTATGTATTTTTCTATACTTGATTTTGGATATTCTCTCTCCACCCCAATTTTTTTTATTTGTATGTATTTGAGAAATTATATTAACAAACCAATGATAATTAGAATAGGCCAACCTTACGGTTCGGCGAACGAGGTGCCTAACACCTTCTCCGATTCGTACCTTAGCCCCCGAACCCTTTTTTTTCTCTGGTTAACGTTTTCAAGATTAGTAGCCAATTTTATTTTTCTTAGTTTTTCTTAAAAACTAAGTGGCGACTCTATTTTCAACAAAAGGAGTTTTCAAAATTTGATTTTCAAGGTGTTTAAAATATTTTTTAAAGTATCTTTGAATTCTCTCATTTTTAACCCTCAAATTCCAAAGTCACAGTATTTTCTGGCGACTCTGCTGGAGACTGATTTTTAAAATCAAATAAGAGAGCTAGACTCAAAAGCATCATTTGTTCCTAATAAAATTTCTCATTTGCATTTCTGCATGCATATGCATTGTTCTTCAACCCCTTGCCTAGTCGATCCGATGCCCTAAATGTTAATCCGTTTCGAGGATTATTGGGAAGACAGGCAACCATTGCTGACTGTACGCTTCCATAGGTACAGTAAAAGAGTTCAAGCGTACTGTTTGACCATGTCCTGCACCACTCCAGGCATGAGAGGTATATACCCGACTCTATTCAGAAGGCACCCTGTTCAATTAATCAAACCCAGCCTTTTGCATATAGTGAATATAGAACCCCCCAATTTGTTGCTGGTAACCCTAGTAGGATTATGTATTTTTTTTTATTGTATGTTTTGATTGTATATTGTTAGGATTATTTATTTGGATTAG